>OZ018345.1:21630083-21720083 GCA_963969515.1 Yponomeuta evonymella | reverse complement strand
TTCAAATGGCTTCAAATCCGACTCGCAGCGCACACTATTTCCATGCTGTGGTTGTGCTTACCTCCCTAGTGTATATGAAAAGCCGGAGGCGCATAGGGAGAGCAGTCCCCGCCCGCTGTAACAGAGCACAGGCACCCGTGCGAGCCGTAGCGTCTGAGGCTGGTCGCGGCGACCAGCAAGCCGAAGCTGCGGAGGTGAGCATAGTTGTATATTCTTTGTTATGCGAGGGCGTAGGGGCTCCACTTCCCGAAGCGCCGGATTAACTGCAATTGTAAAATCAGGCTATTTACTAAGATTAATCCAGTATAGGTCAAATCTGTACCATAAAGTACTTGGTTAGGTACTGGATAGGAACCATGGGCATAACTGTACTTTATTTTGTTAAGTTGACGGTGATAAGAGCAAAGAAACCTGTCTTTCGTAACATAATCTTCTTATTTTGTTTCAGGTTGTGTTATAAATATGTCCTAATTTATGTGAGAATGTATTATCATAGTGTATCTTTATTAAAAAGCTAGAATGATGTTTTTATTAATAAACTGATTGAAATTTTGTCAACATAATCTCACAATTGGTTTTTTAATATTTCTCAAAAATTATTAGGTTTGCGCTTCCCCCCTTCCCAGGGGACTGTCCCCCCCTCCCCCCCTCATACGCGCCCTCGCCCCCAACTCTTAACTAAACGGATGATATTCTATATTCCAACCTATAGAGAACGTCAACAAATGTAATGCGTTGTGATGGTTTACGACCCCGGCATATGTTAGTGATGTTTTTTTTCATCGAATTAAAAATCAGTCTTTTGTTAGACTATATTTTTGAAAATCACTGCTGGACAGTTAAATAATAGGATTTCTCTATGGTCTGTTGAATAAGAAAAGGAAGGCAGAACAACAGAACACATACCCAAGAACCCTCATACGAGGGCAGAACCCTCATAATAATAATTATGAATATGAAGAACACACATGACACAAAAGTGTTTTCGTCGCTGGCCACACCAAATGTATTTCGAATTCATTCGTTCAATCAGCAGCCCGATTTTTTTTATTCAGTCAGTATTTTTTTGTGTTTCGTGAGTGACGACGTTAGTGAGTGACAACGCGAAAGACTTGCGCAAAAAGAAAAATATTTATTTTTTTGTGGTGCTGTTTTTACAAGGAAATAAAGATTGTTCACCACGTTTGTACGTTTTTGTGGTGAAACCCAATCTTCTGATTAAGCTTGAGGCTGCAAAATTCTTACTTTTTGTATCAAGTCGAGTGGTTTCGAATTGACTTTTGACGTCACTCGCCGCGCTAACGACCAATCGGGGACGAGCGCTACCGTGCAACAGGCTGATATTATCTGTATACATACAGAAGAGTGAGTGGATGAGACCCATTTTGTTTTGAAAACATTTTGTTCTGTTATCCATGTGGGAATAAATGAGCAGGACTTGGAATTATGCTGCTAAAATGCACGGCGGACGGCAGGCGAATCAAAGTGAACGGGGCACCGGTGAGCCAAGGGAATGTGGCGAGAGGTAAGGTCGGACCAAAACGCATATCGTCCCTTAGCTTACAACACCGCTCAAGTCGAAAATGGCGGTTTTTACATTTGAATGCCATTGGATGTAGCTGCGTAATACGCGTCGAACCATTGGTCACTTGATAGAGATTTCAGCCAATCAGAAGCCGTAATTTAAAAAATAGTGACAGCGCTCAAGTCGGTTGGCCTCGCAACACCGCACAAGTCGTTAGTCTGTCAAACTTTGCGCGCGTAAGTTCTTGACGCTCCGTGATTATTCAATTTTTATGTGAATTTTATCGCTGAAAGGTCCATGCAAGAAGTTTTAATGGAAGATTAAGAGGTAAGCTATAGAATAAAGTAATGTTTATTGATTTACGCTTATTAATATAGAAACAAAATGATAATAGAATATGTTCACTACTTACGCGGTGTTTACTAACAATTTTTTCTTAACTTAGGCGGTGTTTCAAAATGTATTATATTTCTTTTAGGATACTCAATAATTAAAAATACACTATGGATGAAGAAGAAATTGATTCCTGGAGTAATCTGAGTTCAGGTGATGAATTGTTATGTGCCCAATTACAAGAATCAGGACTGATGTTAAAACATAAACGGCGTAAACTAAGTAGCAAAGAAGATAAAAAAAGAATTAAACTAGGTTAGTATTGAAGGTTTGTTTTGAGGTCCGCATTTATTTCTTGTTATTTACATTTTTAGTGCAATAATTCCTATTATTTGTTTTAGATTTGAAGCAAAAAGATAACACTAGTTCTTCTGATACCAAAGCATGCAATTCTCCTACTAAATACGAAATTATTGCAACACCAATAAATGATCAAAACTTCGGGGAGTCCATAAAAAGTATTTTAAGTAGCCAGGACAATGTAATCTCAATATTAGATCAAAACATGGACTTGGATATTGAAAACATTGACATTAACAATCTACAAGTTATAGAAAAAGTTGGTAATGATTTAATTGATCTGCAACAGGAACCACCCGAATTTGCTACGGTGGCCATCGAGTATCTTGAGTCTTCTGTATTGGATGTAGCCAATATCACGGTAGAAAATGAGAACGTTGTACAAGAACTAGGAAATGCTGTCCTTAATATAAATTCTGTTAAATCTTTCCCTACTTCAAACCAAGATATTCTCGTATCTACGAATACTCAAGACCCAGTTTCTGATATAGTCACAAACAATACTCAATGTACAGATAAAAATAATACAACCCAAAACAATATGCAGCAATCCAATGTCTCTGCTACTCCATCGTGTTCTTCAAAAGTGGTCATACTCAGTGATGTTCCCTATCACGGTGATTTGTTAAGTCATAAAAAACGACAGAACAAGGCGTCAAAAGACCCAAAGAAATATAAACGCAATATTAATAAAGAATTACGGATGAAAGGTGAAAATTATTTGGGATACAGAAGAGACAGAAAAGCAAAGATTAATGAAACATTTAAAGTGAAACAAGACGTATTTAAGCCTGCAAGATCCATGAAACCACCGTGCACTTCTGCGTTTTGCAAGAAATCTAAACTCAGGTCATGTGATAACATAAATGAAGAACAGCGGAAACATTTGTTTGAAAATTTCTGGCAGAATATGAACTGGGAGCAGCGAAGATCATTTATAACTTCACACGTTAACAAAATACCAAAGAAAATTACTAAAAATCCAGAATCATCCAAAAGAACTGATAGTCGAACTTACGTTTTGACGATTGATAACGTACGTCACCAAGTCTGCAAAAAAATGTTCTTGGCCACTCTTGGAATTAAAGATTGGTTTATCAGATATTGGTTGACAAAAACCGATTGTGCTATGCCTCCCGATTCATCTACTTCAACCAGTAATCGCAGAAATCCAGAGAAAATTGAAGACCACAAATATATTGAAAAGTTTTTAGCAGATCTTCCAAAGATGCCGTCGCATTACTGTCGTGCTAAAACATCACGAGAATATTTAGAACCAGTTTTCACGAACATGACACAGCTTTATAAGACATATAAAGAGAATTGTGAATTAGAGGGTAGAGAATGCCCTGGCCGTAAATTATTTGACAAAATATTTTTGAAACTCAATCTGAGCCTATTCCACCCAAAGAAAGATCAATGCGATGTTTGTTGCAGTCATAAAACTGGAAACATTACGGATGAAGAACACGCTGAACATGTTCTGAAGAAAGATCGAGCTAGGAAAGAGAAAGATACTGACAAAGGAATTGCACAGTCCGGAGCTTGTCACGTGTTCACACAGGATGTTGAATCGGTAAAATTGGCCCCGTATCTTCAAGCTAGTGCAGTTTACTATAAAACTAAATTATGCGTCCATAATTTTACACTATACAATATAGCAACTAAGGAAGTAATGTGTTATTGGTTCGATGAGTCAAATAGCACGCTTGAAGCCTCTGTGTTTGCTTCATGCTTAGTAGACCATTTAGAGAAGGTTTTGAGTCAGAAATTATTGCCTGTGGTTTTATATTCCGATGGCTGTTGCGCTCAAAATCGCAATGCTACCTTAAGTAATGCTTTATTACGTTTAGCGATTGAAAAAAATATTGTGATTACTCAAAAGTATCTGGAAAAAGGCCATACTCACATGGAATGTGACTCGGTACACAGTGCAATAGAGTGCAAATTAAAAGGTAAAGAAATTTTCCTTCCACAACAATACATGGCAATAAGTAAAATTGCTAGGAGTGATCCTATGCCTTACGAAGCTCGTTATTTGGACTATAACTTTTTCACAGACTTTTCGAAAGAATTGATTTATAAATCTATACGTCCTGGTAAAAAAACAGGTGACCCAGTCGTCACAGATATACGTATGCTAGAATACAGACCAAATGGCACAATTTGGTACAAAGTTGATTTTGATAACGAGCTACAGCCGTTACCACATCGTCCCACGCCAATTAACAACATTAAACAAATAAATGGCCTGCAGAAATTGTACGCAGCTAGAATACCAATTACAAAGCGGAAGTATCAAGATTTGCAAGACCTAAAAAGTGTATTACCACCTAGTTGCCATTCTTTTTATGATGACCTTCCGCACAGCAATTGCTAAAGACTGAAACTTAGATTAGACTAGAGATTTCGAGTTATTCTTTATTATTTTTATAATTTTATTAATACTATTTATATCTTGTTTCTTTGGAGTTTATTAAAAACTAAAACTAATAATTCAAAATATTTACCTATAATAATAAAAAAATATAATTGCATTTTCGCACTAACTAGAAGTTCCTATGTTACCAAACAACTTTAAGTAATTTATATCAACAATGTGATTCTTAAGATTTAAGTTATAGATACCTAATGTTATAAAGATTTGTTAATTTTCTTGAAATATTTCCTATTAAAAGCTTTTCTTTGGAAATCATCTTTTATTTAATATCTTAATCCCTAACATTTCCGCAAACAACACCGCCTAAATCTAATAAAATATTAGTCAACACAGCTCAAGTCATAAAAAACAAGTTAAAATAAAGTAAATTGTCAAAATAAGTATAAATAATTATTTCTTAACCGCTAACTAGAGTATGTATTAAGTTATGACAGGAATAATCCCCAGATTTTTTAAAATATACAGTTTTTTACGTCTCCTGTAAAGTTGGTAAAAATGACTTAGGCGGTGTTGTAAGCTAAGGGACGATATGTCTCATCATTTTCCTCAGCTACCTACGTCCCCTTTCCCGTTTTGAAGAACAATACGAAACAAGTCAAATAAACAAAACATTTTTGGTCCTTCGAGCCGGAAATCTGTCAAAGGATCAAAATTACGAGATACGCACTCTGTTCCTCGTTTCTGTTCGTTTGAATCCATGTTTCGTAAATGTGTCTTTGTGGTTGTGAATAAAAGTAAGATCCTTGTAGGTATATTCAATAATAATGGATTGACTTTTACACACGAAAATTCGAGCCTATCTACAGTGGACTTGAAAAAGAAAATCAGCCGTTGACTGTACTGGTATAATATAAAATTAATTAAATTAACAGTTTTGGTAATATTTACTAAACTACCTCTGCCAATTCCTGAATTAAGAATTACATTTGAGAACATAATTTAAAAGACTTAATAGTTTGGAATTTTGCTGTCCATTTTTATTTAAAACCATTTACGTAGATCTTGCTTGAAACTTGTGTAGGTTTATTTTTTTCTCATCCATATTCTGAAAAAAAGAACGAGACAGATATGTAGCTATTTACTTAGTGAAATTCTCAGGTTAAACTAGGTGTCCATTTCAAAATTTTGATCATTTTGGAGAAAAAATGCACAAAAAGAACTCCAAACTTAGTCTTTTCAAAGTCCTTATTAAAGTTAAGTTCATATAAATATTCTAAAACTTGGAACACATGCATTGAACTGGCTTTAATTCCATACATCATTGTCATGTAAATAATATTTAATGTTATAGTAGCCCTTTCGGCATAAAGTGTGCTTTACACATTTTTTTTACTGCATATCTGGCAAGCTTGTTATATTATATCCTCAGGGAGGATAAAGGATGTATTAACCTTTGCAAGCCTAAATTTTTGGAACAAAAGATGGTCCATTTTTATTAGCTACTTACATTGTGCTGGCTACCTACACTTTAAAAGTTACTGATATATTTCCTAAGGTACATAATATTTTCATAGATATACACTGACTAGCAACTGTTAGGATGTTAGTTTCTTGAAATAAATCTCTTAAAGAATCTGCTGCAGCGTATATATGAATTGCTCTCTTCTGCAGGACGAAGATGGTGTCAATGTCTGCTGCCTGACCCGACAGTAGTATACCATAGGACATACTATGGAAGTAACTAAAATAAACAAGCCTAGCAGTTGCGACATCAATTAGTTCCCGCATTCTTTTAACTGCATATGCTTCAGAACTAAGCCTATTAGCCAATTTTTCTATATAAGGACCCCATTCAAGCTTTGGATCAATTGTGCTACCTAGTTATACAGTTTCTTCTACAAGGTCTAGTTTATCATTCCCCAATATAACATTGAAGAAGAAGAAGAAGAAAATTCATTTATTTGACGACACAATACTCAACCATTTTGATATTTTGGTAGAGTGAACTTTATACATATTGTTTTTTTTTAATTTAACAATAAGTTATTATTAGAAATAAATAAACCAATATCGTACTTTAGAGAGAGCAATATTTGTATAGTCAAGGTCATTTTCATGGCTCTTAATTTAAAAAAATAAGAGACGTGTCATCTGCAAATAATACTGTCATATTTCATAATACATTTAATAATACATATCTCTGACATGTTTCGAACCATGAACGGCAAATCATTTACATATAAATGAGGAAAAGAAACGGCCTCAAAATAGATCTCTGTGGCACTCCCATCTTAACCCCCAGCCCTGATGATTTAGTCCTATTTGTGTCAGGTTTTTGACAGAACCGAGACTGGTCTCAAAACCTAGAACTAATTTCTCGAATATTTTACTCAAAACGGGTAGAACCGAGACTGGTCTCAAATGTGTGGGATCTTGCTTATCACCACTTTTAAGTAAAGGAACGAGCTTACTTACTATATTTCATTAGGTTAGGGAATGTACCCTCATCTAAACATTTGTTAAAGATTCTGTCCAAATGGGGTGCTATGGACATCGATAACTATTATTACTGATATACCATACAGGTCTTCAGTTTTTTTAAGATTTAGCTTATTAGACGCTTTATTCACGGTATGAGCTTCAATGTAATCAAATGAAAAATCATGATCGCAGGGGGGACATTATCTTTCAAAATACTTTCTGCAAGATCAGGAGATGAATCTAAGTACGTAACAGAAACCTCAAAACGGGCCTCTCGTCTGCCAATTAAACAAAATTGATTTTCTAAATTAAGAAAAGTCGCTCATAACAGCTGTGATTATGAAAACATCTAGGTAAGTCCGCCGATGAATTTAGTGGCCAAACGTCAATATTTTCGCAGTTGGGTATCAAAGGATATTTTCTTGAAGTGCGTGGGACGAGGCTCTGGTTCCGGTCGACGTGAGTTATGAGGTCGCCAGAAAAGAAAACAAACAAGTAGAGTTATGGACTTCGGTCAATGCCTTTGCGTCGAAAGCATGCCATATGTGAGGATGCTAGCAGGTTGATTATTTTACGTAAATGATGAGCCAACATTTTGTAGATCTAGATAGGAAGTTGCAATGAAAAAGTACAATGGGCGGCCTGTTTGCTAACAGCAATTTCTTTCAGACAACCTTGTGACGGAAAGGTTTCCGAAGGAGAAAGAGAGACGGATAGTTGGTGCAAATACGAATCTAGCAGCTTTCGATAAAGAAAAATTTAAAATAACTGTTTCTCTTTCTGAATCTCTTTTCCGGTTACGATTCATTTTACCGATTTTTTAAAACCACCAGGGACAGAATTGTACAGTTACGGTACGATTTTGAAGTCGAGTAATGAGATCTCCGTAATCTAAGTCAACTACTTGCTGCCGCCTGCAATTACCGCCTAATTATGAATTGCACCTTCGCGTCTTCGCGGCTATGAGGTTTCGGCTGGGTGGCGTGGATCGAAAACAACCCTTGAAAAGGTGGGAAATCTGTGGATGCTTTAGACATGCAACCGAAACCGCATTATTCCACATTCCCATCTTGCAACTTCCGATTAGACAGTAAAATTTACTACAACTTTGCACATGCAACATCAGTAATGTAGCCATAATGTATAAACGTTCCACTATATGGGACAGGCCTTCTCTCAAAGAAAGAAAATGGGCTTAATCACCACGCGTGCCCGTTGTGGATTGGCAATTTCAAGCGCTTAGGTATGTGAACACCTCAGCCACTCAAGTTTCCCCACGATGTTTTGCACTAAGACAGTAGGTAACATAATTAACAGAGCCACTTACACTCGATAAACAGGTTTGAAGATCTAAGCTACGGCTCAACGAAGGACCAGTCTCAATTCTTCGTTTGTCAAAGTCAAATTTTATTCACTATAAAAACAAAATGTTTAGTTAATGAACATCAAAGCTGTTAGTTTCACAATGAATAGATTGTGCGGAGAAGAAGCTAACAAAGAAACTGCACATTTATTCTTTTCAAAACAGTTTGCTTAATTAACAGTTTTCAACTTAAAGTTACACTACACTAGATACAATCGTTTCTGTTAACGTTATTTAAATACCAGACATCCTTGTCTTCCAAATAATCCTTAATGTTATAATAGGCTTTTTTGCACAGAGTATGCTTAATACATTTTTTAAACCGCGTTGGTGGTAACTCGAATATGTCTTGATGAATCTTATTGTAGAACCGTATACAATGCCCCATAAAGGATGTATTAACTTTTGCAAGTCTAAAACGTGGAAATGACTATTTTTGTTTATTCCTAGTATCAATATTGTGATGGCTACCAATATTTTCGAAAATGCTGATGGTTTTTCTAACATACATTATATTTTCATAAATATATTGACTTGCAAGTCTTGCAACTGTTAAGATGGTAGTTTCTTTAAAGAAATCCCTTAACGAGTCCCTACTTTGTCAAGAATTACCTAAGGTCCACTAAGCTTGGAGCCTGTTTCGTGTGATTTTAAATTGATCTTACTTATTCGGAAACACCCTGAATCGGAAAAGCGAGCTTCATAGCAACGGGCGGATCAATAGTTTATTTTCTATCATTGGAAGTTTTCGCCACGCCCTTTTGGCTGAAAGGCTAGGTGTAGGTATTTCAGTCAAGTTTTGCACTAATCGGCCACTGGGAGGGGGGTCAGTGAGTGTCCAACAAGATAACGAACAAGACAATACCTCCGGTAACCTTATTATATTATAATATGTATCATTTTCGAACTAAAACTTAAGTAAGCACATTAAGTACACATTAAATTGCTCGGATTCACCATGACTTGGCTCTGCGATTCAGAGCGAACCGGCCGGACTCTGCCAACAATATTTTAATTAAGTGAATCCGGACTTAAGTTACTAAGATTATCGTATTACCAAAAATTATAAAATTGGTGCTCGGAATAGACGACATTTCAGTAAAGTTATCATAATGACAAAGAAGAGGCAGATGACTTTTACATCTCAATATTTATGCGATGTCATAAATAGGTCGGTTGTTAGAGCTGGAGTCTTGAGATAGCAAGTGTAATCGGCATGGCACGCCCGTTATCGCGGGTCGCGCTTCGCACTTCGCGCTGTTTACAGTCCGCCTGCGCACGCGACGACCATATGATAGAAGAAATTTTGATTACAATCAGTTTCGAGACTCTTTTCAGTGAATTACCACTTTTATCATACAGGCTTACCTCCTAAGGGTCACAAAACCGGTTCCACCGAAACCGCACAAACCTGTATGGCGACATTTTTCAAAAGTGGTTTTCAGACTGATTTTCGATTTTTTCGGTTTTGTTCCATCGTAGATTATTTGCGAAACTGATCACCAAAGCATTGAAAGATGTCTAAAAAAGTCGATTGGACTGGATGAGGCATTAATAATAGGGGTTAAAGTATGAAATTGCCGTTTTATTGCAATAGGTTCTTTGAATTGACATAGAATCTTCATGGTTTGAGGTTTTCGAATGAAACTTTTTTCAAATGGTTTCTATGATGTTCTTTTTTAAAAAATGTGAAACATTTGAATATCGACTTTCAAATGAAAATGGGTGCCTCATAATCACTCGAATTTTTGCAGTATCCATCTTTCTTGTCTAAATTGAATAACAAAAACAATTGAAAGTCGATATTCAAATTTTTCACATTTTTTAAAAAAAGAACATCATAGAAACCATTTGAAAAAAGTTTCATTCGAAAACCTCAAACCATGAAGATTCTATGTCAATTCAAAGAACCTATTGCAATAAAACGGCAATTTCATACTTTAATCCCTATTATTAATGTTGAATACATTTCGCACCAGCACTATGGCACAAACTATGCACGAACTCAGTGGGATGCTACGCGATATGTGGCCTCAGCATGAACCTGGTGAAGATTAAGGTGAGGTAATCCTCGAAGCTGACCAGGAATATGTCTGCGTAGGACAGACTATCCATCTGGGCAGAGGCAACTTTGAGAAAGAGGCTGCGAGAAAGATTGAAGTGGGTTGGGCTGCCTTCGGAAAACTGATGAAAAATACAGGTGGTAAAGTTTATAATAAGATGAAATCATAATTGATAATTTCATTAGGCTGATGCCAAAAAAGAACGAATCATCAGATTAAGATGGAGAGCAGAGATGCAGTTGAGTTGAGGATCAAAGTGTTATAAATAGATAGATAGATAGAGAACACTTAATTGCACAACCTAGTGAAAGAATTACACATAGTTTCTTATATTTAAGTAGTGGTATACAATTGGCGGTCTTTTCGCTTAGAGCGATCTCTTCCAGACGACCTTATGTTATAATGTGGAAAACTGAAATAGACGATTATCTTGACCTGCTTTCTATTTCGACACATTAATGTATCCAACCAACCGAACTGTATTCACGTGTTTCTAGAATGACATGTCTTGAACTGCTACTCGCACTGGACTGACCACTACATCAAAAATTATCGACAAGAAGTAATTAGCTGTCATTACCATTAAAATTGAATTTTCCGCATAATAACGGCGCATGCCACAATTTCTAAAATCGCATACCAGGACCGTGAAATAATGAGAAGTGTGTCAGACATCATTTGTCATTGATGCTATGATACTTCATGGTGTCATTCTATCAGATAATGTGAGATTCCTCAGAGAACTCTTGGAACCTAAATCCAAATATAATTATTAATAACAATTCATACCTGCATTAATATGGCAAACGTTGATTTGCCATATTAATTAGCCTACGACCTACTCTCAGACCTACCAAATAATACACCAAAAAAATTCATAAAAATCGGTGAAGCCGTTTCGGAGGAGTTCGATAACAAATACTGTGACACGAGATTTTTATATATTAGATATGTCTATCCAGTATCGGATACCGAATAAGTGGTCACAAGAGGCCAAGATCTCTCTCAAACATGCCCGTCCTAATTTTTAGTCGCCACAAACTACACCACAAAACTAATTTTATTCTATAAGTACTACTTAAATTCCAGTAAAAGATTCTTATTTACAACCTAACACGTTGAAGGCATGTGGCCTTTCCAGTCCACTCCCCTCCACTGACAATAAGTCAACGCACTAGGGGACACAAATGAGAATACAGTGAATAGCTAGGAAGCCCTAGATGCGGGCTAAATTACAATCAATCGTACAACATGCATGTACTTTACTATCTTAAGTAATTTGGTCGAGGGAACTGGATAAGTTTCTCACATGTCCAGACTATATTGCGACTTCTTCTGGCTTCGAAAGATCTGGTTTGGTTTGGCACGTGACTTGTGACGCGCTAGACATCCCTAGAACATCAGAATATTTTTTATAACTAAATTAAAGTACGATGAATGATCTCTATTGAAGAAGTCATATTACTTAGAAGTCACTTGAATTAGAAGAATTCAACGGTTTCTAAATCTCGCCACGGATCGATTAATGATCGAGTATGCGTCGATTACTTCGTTTATAGGTAGATAGAGATAGAGAACACTATATTGTAAATAAAATTAATAAAAAATAAAAACCGACTTCAAAACACTGCAGCACTACACTTAGAAATAATTTAAAAGAATACCTTTAAATTAGAAATATGTATACATGTGAGTAGGTATTGTAGAAGTATAATTTGTAGTCGGTGCCCAAATATATGTCCTGGTCATGAAAGTGGGCACCGACTACAAATTATACTTCTGCAATACCTACATGTACATACTTCTAAACTTTTAAGTGCTGTAGTGTTTTGAATTAAATTTTTAGTGGTGGAGCGGGAGAAAAATAAACAAGTCCCTTGTACCCATAATTTACCCTACTTAATTCGTTGCTTTAAAATTTGAAGCTCTCAATTTCCATATCCGAAAGTCTTCACCAAAACATCACCAAATTACCTTGGGATTACTTTTACGATATTTTATTAAACATACGGATATTACTAAAGGATCCCAGGCCCATTAGGCGTTATTTACTGCGCTGTCCATTGAAGAGTTCCCTTCTCCATCTCTGAAAGTCTTCATCGGATCTTCACCAAATTAAAATGGGACCAGTGGGACGTTATATCTATTCGAACAAGTTATGCGAGAACATAGCAAAAAAAAAAACGCGTTAAATTGTTAACCTCCTCCTTTTTTGAAGTCGGTTAAAAATGGAAATTACACAGATATTTCTTAACCTAAGAGTACAGATGGCGGTCTTATCACTAAAAGTGATCTCTTCCAGACAACCATTTATTAGGGTTGCTGTTGCTTACTATTAGATCACTTGGTTTCAAAGTTTCACAATATGAAATACCGTTTCTTTGTGAAAAGACAGAAAGAAAAGATGTGAACTAGATACGAAAAGCCTATGTTTACAGATGATATCACACGATAGTTTTAGGCACGCCCTCGGACAGAATATCAATCCTGTCTGATAAAGGGTGAGCCTATCACCTTGCCAGATCAGATAACCGGGTGCTTGACGTCACAGTCGAAACCATGCGAACGCGAGCTTACATATTATCAGATGAACGTGTTAGTTGCTCACGATAGATACGTGATCTCATGTTGTGTTTTAACAACCTGGGTTCAGTTAACGCGGCTATGCTAAACATTTCCCAGTTCATGCCACCTTTGAAATAGACGTTCGGATCGTGTGATATTACGATCTAGCAAATTAATTTATATTATTTTGAATAGGAAGTTAGGAACTCAATGACTGCTGAAACGTTTGGTCTCAAAAAGAAAAAAATACCGTCTATGGAGCCCTTCAACTCAACGAATAAATTCGCTTCTTTGCCTTTACTCGCTCGTCCATTAATTACATTGCTTAGGGGGGTTTTGTTTCCTCCCTAACCCCCGGTTTCTACTGTTAACAGCTGTCAGTGGTTTTTTTTGTATGCACTTTGGCCAATTGACAGCTGTTAATAGTAGATTAACAGCGTGTTAGTGTACGAGAAACTGGGGGTTAGCAATGTATTATGTGGGTACGCTTTCACCGACTGTCGTTATCGCTCTTTACCAAAGTAGAACTTTGCTGGTCCCTAGCTGTGTGTGTTCCTGACATTCGGGACCCTGTATTTGAAACAGAGACTGAGGAAATTAAGGGATTTTACATCGTAAGTTACAATTTGCTGTCATGGTCGTCATCATTCAGCCACAAGAAGTCCACTGCTGGACATAGGCCTCCTCCATGGATTTCCAAAAAATGCCGGTTGGAAGCGGCTTGCATTTAGGTTTAGGCCGTTGTAATCACTGCATTGTATCAATGCCGGTTCCAGCCCGAGAACGAGATTGGTGGTATAAAACTGTATTAGTAAAAAAAATTAAATAAAAAGTAAAAACCGACTTCAAAACACTGTAGCACTAAAAAGTTTGAAATAATTTAAAAGAATACCTTTAAATTAGAAGTATGCATGCAGGTGTTGTATTTAGAAGTATAATTTGTAGTCTGTGCCCAGTTTCATGACCAGGACATATAATAGGGGTTAAAGTATGAAATTGCCGTTTTATTGCAATAGGTTCTTTGAATTGACATAGAATCTTCATGGTTTGAGGTTTTCGAATGAAACTTTTTTCAAATGGTTTCTATGATGTTCTTTTTTTAAAAAATGTGAAACATTTGAATATCGACTTTCAATTGTTTTTGTTATTCAATTTAGACAAGAAAGATGGATACTGCGAAAATTCGAGTGATTATGAGGCAATAAAAAAATACGAAAAATGGGTGCCTTCGCAACTTCGGAATTTTCGCAGTATCCATCTTTCTTGTCTAAATTGAATAACAAAAACAATTGAAAGTCGATATTCAAATGTTAAACATTTTTTAAAAAAAGAACATCATAGAAACCATTTGAAAAAAGTTTCATTCGAAAACCTCAAACCATGAAGATTCTATGTCAATTCAAAGAACCTATTGCAATAAAACGGCAATTTCATACTTTAACCCCTATTATTTTGGGCACCGACTAGTCGGTTTTATTTTTTATTTAAAAATGTTGATTGTTTTATTTTTTTGTGTGGGAGCGGTAGAAAAATAAACAAGTCCCTTATAACCATAATTTATCCTAGTTAAATCGTTGCTTTAAAATTTGAAGTACTCAATTTCCATCTCCGAAAGTCTTCACCAGAACATCGCCAAATTATATAGGGACTAATTTTACGCTATTTTATAAAATACACGGATATTACTAAAGGATGGGCCCCATTAGGCCTTATTTACTGCTGTCCATTGAAGAGTTGCGTTCTCTATCTCTGAAAGTCTTTGTCAGATCTTCACCAAATTAAAATGGGACCATTGGGACGTTATATCTATTAGAACAAAAAAAAAAAGAATTGTCGAAATCAGTTAAGATTTGACGGAGTTATGCGAGAACATAGACAATAACATTTTTGAAGTCGGTTAAAAAAATTAAAAATATGTACGCGTCGAATTGATAACCTCTTTTTTTGAAGTCGGTTAAAAAGACTGACATCTTCGGCATTTTTTTATAGTTTTAATGTAATACTTCTGTTTTCGTACTTTAAACGCACTCCTAACAACTTATTTGGTTTCGTTACTTAGAAATATAATTATTTATTGGAAAAACCAATAATTATGAAGCCAACGTGGTGAAGCTTTGTGCTGAGAATGGATGATTCATCACTTTGATTGTCAATATCCGAGATTTTTCTTGATTCCAGTTGCGTAAACCTATTTAATTGAGTTGTTTATCTAGCTAGATATTTTATTGAAAGAATGTTTCATTAATTCCAAGCGATTTATTGTTATTCTGCCAAGTTCCTAGTAAATATGAAATAATGAAGGTATCTATTGGTCGACTCTAAGAATGTTTTCCAAGAGTAAAATTAGTTTCTAAAATCTTCACCATATTCTTCGTTTTGTTTCTAAAGACCAGAGCATGTGCCTATATACCTTATAATACCTATAAAATAAATATACGCGTCGAATTGATAACCTCCTCCTTTTTTGAAGCCGGTAAAAAAAAGAATCTCACCCTAACACAGCACTAGACGGACTAGGCTTGCGCATCCGTAGAGCTCAATCAACACAAGAGTTTTAACGCTTTGTCCGTCGGCGAACTTGACGGTTAAGATTACAAGTGACTTGTAAACTATTGTAGGCAAGTCTAGAAGGTACTATTTCAGGGCGGAAGTGATCCATCGCCTGAAAGCGCTATTTATCATTGACGTATTTTCAGCGAGAACTGCGGCAGCTTCTCTTTGATGGATGGTTGAACTAATTGCTATCTCAGCCACTTCTGCTACAATTGAAAAGAGATGGCTGTAGACCTGCCAGCTGCGTCCGCGCAGCACCAATCAGCCTTGACCTTGTAGTGGCAGTGGATCGTGCTATGCTATCACGCTAACTCGTTGTAATATTCGCGATACGGTTTGTTCTCATAATAATAATGTGTTATAGTCGGCCGATCTAGAGCTAATTTTGGCCAAAGAAAGAGGCTCGTTTTGTGTCTGCGTGTGTTTTTTTTTTGTTTGGTAATATAGCGTAAACGTAGACAGAGAATAAGTCATTTACATAAGCAGCCTATTCACGTCCCACTGTAGGGCACAGGCCTTCTCTCAGGGAGATAGTATGGGCTACTAATGACCACGCGTGAATATCTCAGTCGGTCATGTTTCCTCACGATGTTTTCCTTTACAGTTAGCGAGTGGTATTCCTTCACAAATGCACATAATCTAGAAAACAAAGTCATAGGTACATGCCTGCACTGGGAATCGAACCTGGGTGTCTCGCTCCCGAGTCCAATGTTCTACCCACTAGGCTACCACCGCTTATGTAACTGTTCACTGGATTGGGATGAAATCGAAATTTTGAAACGTCAAAATTAGCCATTTTGACGTTTCCGAAGTTTCAAAATATGTATGTATTTGACAGTTGGTTGGGAGTCTGTTAAATCGGGAGAGTCTATACAGTGGATAAGTTACGTAGTAGCGCCCCTGGTTGTAAAAAAAAGCTATGTACTTAATCATATTCGTTTCTTACTTGAGTTCAAGTGTTTTATTCTCGGTGTATTGAATTCGTCATTCATTGTTGTCAAACGTGCCTAAAGGGCGCAGAGGTCATTGTCCTTTAAAATAGATTGTTGCTTGTCGCGTCATACGAGACATGCGCCGCCGGGTGGTCTACGGTACGGCGCGGCGTGGCAGCGTTGCAAACTGTTTGTGTTCAAGGTGTAGGTACCTACGAAGTCAGGAAAAATCAATTATTATGTTTAGCACTAGCTAACCCGGCAAACGTTGTTTTACCATATTAATTAGCCTACGACCTATTCTCAGACCTACTAAATGTACACAAAAAAAATCATAAAATTTGGTGAAGCCGTTTCGACTGTGGTTTCGGAGTAGTTCGATAACAAACGCTATGACACGAGATTTTTATATAAGATAAGAATATTTTTTATTGTGCACCGGAAAAAACAATAAACACAAATGACCTCAACCTGGGTGTATTTTCATGTTTGTGACGTCCTTGCCTGGTTACCATTACCATAGCACAGGTCCACACAATACAATCACTTGTCCAGGATCAGGTCAAGTGATGGTATTGTGTGAAAGTCATTATTATTATTAAATATTTACATAGTATAGTTGGCGGCCGTATTGCTAAAAGCAATTTCTTCCAGACCACCTTACGATGGAAAGTTGCTGAAGGAAATTAGAAAGACGGGTAGCCGATGCAAATTTAAATATTGATACATGGGTACTTATACTTAATAACAATACACTTACATACCTTTACTTGTATATACTTACATTAGCTTAGATAGATTAGATTAGACATTTAAAGGGTTATCAGGCGCTAAAAAACGTATTATAATTGATTTTTCAAAAAAATGCCAACCAGAAACCTCGGTTCTAGAACCTACAGCCAACAACCTAGTAGGTACAAGATTGTATTTCCGCTAGGAACGTAAATTTTTGGTAATTTTGCCGAGGCAAACCAACTAATGAAGTACGGTACACCGCGACTAAAACTTTGCGAAACACTGGGCTATCATTGGTAAGAAAATTGTTCACAATATGGAAGGCAAATCTACATTATCAACGGATAGATCGCCTCATTGTAAATGGACGCGATAAAGGCAGAATTAAGCATTAACAAGCAGAGTATTGGAGTACCCTTGTATATGTGAAGCTACGAGGTATCTTTATCAGAACTCCTTTTTTTCGCCTCTTGTATCTTTGCCAAAAACAGACAGATATTTCGGTAGTTAACTTCCTTCTTCATTAGTAACAAGTAATTGATACTTTATCTTTATTTACTGCATTCGTTATCGTCGGTCTGTTTTATTTTCGCTAAAACTCCCTCTTGCTCAGAGTATGTACCTAGATAGATATCATCAAAATTATCATTCACATATCTATATATAGATAAACCTCAGTTTTATTTATCTTCTGATCTTCATCAAATGTAACAATTATTTTCAACTTGTGAATCTTTGTTCACCTAGACTGGGCTCTAAATCTAGTTTAGCCCAGATTTTGTTACCAAGGTTGAATAACAATGCTTTGTCAAGATAAACGATTCGCTCACCTTCATATTATAATTCTAATCACAAGTTACATAACTAGTGTCACAATTGTTCAACTATATTAATATTTCAATTTGCCTTAGACAACTAGGTAATAAAACTTTAAACATTGGTAGGGTACATTTATCAGTTTCTGTCCTAGTTTGATAGTAGTTGTTGATATTTTCGCTATTGTTTTGACTGCTTGTTTATAATCTACGTAAGTTTGCTTTGAACCATTGGCGGTTTATTAACCTTTTGATAAGTTGATACGCTGTTATTATAGAAGAAAAAATTTGTAAGATCAAATAATTTGGAAATATTATTTAAAAAAAAACGCATCGTTGCTTCAAAAATCGTTGACTTTTTTTATCTTTTAAACGTAATTTAAACTTGCGTTCTTGTATTAACATTTTAGCCCCTCCCATTTTGTATAATAGTTACTTTCTAAGTTTCTTTCTTCCTTTATAATTAGGTACCTCTATGTGTTATGTTATAGTTTAAATAATAAATATAACATCTCGATTTAAATAGTTAATCAGCAAATATTCTTATATCAGTTTCTTGCAAACTTTTATCTTTTGTTTTACCACGAGTCTTTAACAGCTCTCTGATGATATTTTTGGCTTTTGACGGTTGTTATTCACGTTGTACCTCTTTGACTTGTCCTTTAACTCTATTTAAGAAAATTATTGCCATCTTCTCTCTTGTCCATCGTATTTAGTTTAAGTTGCTAATATTTTTATTAATGTTATTTCTAATTGTATTGCACTATTATATATATTATTAATAATACCTAAGTATGTTTTTCTCGCTAAAAGAAATATGGATTATTTGCTCTTTCACTTTAAATAAAGTAAATAAATAACTTCCACACAATACAATCACTATCAGTTTTAGCAGTCAACACTGACGTTTATTTTCAAAAACACGGTCAGGGAATTAGTAAGGAAGTTCGACAAAAAGCAAATGATCATCATCGGTATTTTCTTAACACCCCAGAATGTCAAATATTACTTGCCCTTAACATTTCTAAGCATTCCAGCTGAATAGAAAAGTTAATATGTAGGTATTTGAGCATAAAACATGTTAAAACAAATTAGGAGACTGGTTTGGAGACTTGATCTGATTCAGGAGACTTGAATCCGGCGTACAAGAGTCACTGATATCTTTACGACAGGCTTTGTGAGACTCACTGTATCGATCGTGTATTTTAGGTACTGGGTGCATTTAGGGCTGCTACCTCTCCGGGGTTCGACCCGAAGTCTTCTGGGTTTGAATGATATATATCCGGACTCTGGCTCTGGATTATTTATTTATTTTGTTTCAAAGAAGACTAACAGCACAATATAACAGAACAACACCAACATAGGAAACAGAAGGCCAATTACAAGTCTCCACTTATAAATTCAGAATAGCGAGATAGACAGATAAACATAATCGTAAGCAACAGATTACAGATAACACAAATAATAACTTCCGCACAATACAATCACTCGACCTGGTCACAAACTAGGATACCCTGTGCTATGGTAACCAGGCAAGGACGTCACAAACATGAAAATACAACCAGACTGAGGCTATTCGTACAAATGTACGGCGGCCCCCAGTGGGAATCGAACCCACGACCTCCATCTTGCTAGCTATGCGCCTTAACGGCTAGACCAACGAGGCAGTCAATTGTTCTTGTCCTGAGGATATGTTTTAATTTGCTTGCATAGTTACGGTGCATAGATAAATAAAAACAGACTAATTTATTTTCTATCTTATCTTATTTATTTATTGAGATGCACCAAAAGGATAGTAAATATTTAATAAAACAAGGCCGGGGTAGTTATACCATTTATCATTGTCCATCCTAATTATATTTGTGCTGTGAGCTTCTTGTTACGCAATAAAATAAAATAACTCAGTGACGGCTTGACCGATATTATGATCTTTGATTATTGGATTGCTCTCTAAATAGCAGAATAACTAATAAAACAAGGGAAAATTGCACAAAAAAAATATTGGTTCTGGGTCGGTACGAAGTGGAAATATACACTTACCTCACTTACATATGGTTCTTAATGGTCTTTGTGTTTTTTTTTAAATTGTATTATAAATGTTGATAAAAGTTTTGGTATTTGAAATTTTTTGCCATAAATTTTCTGTAAAAACAAAAGGAATGTGCGGTGCGATTTTTTCGAAATTTCCGCGCCTGCCTTTATTTAAAGGTGGCAGCCCTAGGTGCATTATAGGGCGTCTCAACTTGATGTAGTTCGCTATCTAATCTGGTCTCATTATCATTCGGCCTTGAAGTTACACAGTCTACGCAACCGTAGCTACTGCAACTATGAGTAGAAATATAACGCCGAAAATATCTCGATTCTCGCTGTGATGATTCCATGTACGAGAAGCATCATCATATTTCTTAAAAAAGGCAGGCCTGCGTTCGGAAACGGACAGTTTTAATGCCACGAGGCTGGAGGCGAGAAAGCGAATATGGAAATCATCTAGGTATCATCTGTACTATACCTATAGTTTGGGTATACCATATGCGCTCTCTCTCTTTATCTCTCTTTCTAATAGAAGGCCTGTGTCCTGCAGTAGGACATACACGATGAAATCTGGGTGGTTTGAAAGCCGCGGTTATGTAATTATTTACTAAAACCGGCCAAGTGCGTGTTGGGCTACGCGCAATGTAGGGTTCCGTAGAATGAGGGGTTTTTATCTGCTATACAAAACTAACAACTTCATCGAAGTCGTTTTCAATGATTTTGTACGATATTATATGTGCTACTATGATTTTTTTCACGTTTCTACAATCAACCGTTTAGCCAGGAGAGGGGTGGAGGGACGCGATACCCTGACATTTGCGCTTTAAAGCTTAATATTTCGCAAAATTTCTTATGGCAAAACCCCTCATGGTTATAAAAACCACAAAGGAGGCCTATGTCCTGCAGTGGGCGTCAAATGGCTGATGATGATGATGATGATGATGATTTCACAATAAAAATGGGCTTCCTACACCCACAATATTTTTAACGACCAATGCAACGATATCCCGCACTATGGTGTAGGCGAGAAAAAAAAATTGCATCCCTAATTTAGGTGTAGGGGAGGCACACTAAAAAGAATTTTTTTCGATATTTTATTCTACCATTTTGTCGGTGTTATAAATATGTACATCTAAGCCAAACACCTCTCTAGTACTTACTCTGTGCTAAGCCGCGCACTGACAGACAGACCGACGGACGGCAATGGCGAAACTATAAGGGTTCCTTGTCCACTACGGAACCCTTGAAACAACAATACTCAACTCAACTACTTGTTGCTTGACGTTTAGGTGCCAAGATCCACTTTGCTAGGGTAAACATTGTCGCGATCATTTCGTTGGATTAGATTAGAACTCTTTATTGTACACACCAGAAAAAAGTACATTAAAAGCCTGATTGAACTGACGTTGGACTGATTTGCATAGACTGGATTGAATATGATTGTGTCCGTCCGTGGTATAAATTCGACAGTATCTCTATGAAGTGTTTTTCACAAAACTGTTTTTGTGTTCTCAGCTTGTCAAGTCGTCGTAGTAGCTATTTATAGTTTCTATTACCCGACTATGGAAGTACAGGTGCGTTATTTTTATTTATTTATATATTCTTAAAAGCTAATTATTAATATACGTATGTTTCCAAAGAACATTTTCGATCCAATCCGCCCGATCCGCGGTGGGCATACGTGTTAAAGAAACCCATACTCTTTCTTAGGGAAGGCCTGTGCTCCGCAGTGGGACGTATATGTATGTACGTTAATGTTGTTGGGTTGCAATATTTATGTAAATAAAATAAATACTAACGGCCTTATTTATAAAAACTCGATTCCTTAAAACCCTTAAAAACGCCGATTAAAATAGTCTGTGGTGGAGATTTTACGAAAGAAAGATATGAAATATGCAGCCACAGATAAAGTAAAAAGAGTTTTAGATTGGTCCTATACCTAAACGCACGAAGGGTTTAGGTATAGGACCATTATCTATACAATATTAGACAAAGATCGAATTTGAGAACAGCGCCATCTATAGAAACTAACAACAAGCGTTTAACATTGACATTTAACGACATGACATCGGCGCTGAGAAGGCTTCATAGATGGCCGCTAGACGGCGAGCGCTGTCTTTAGACAAAGTTTGTTGTATGGAAGCCCTCCCTTAAAAATTAATTTTATTATGTTTTTAGTATTTGTTGTATAGCCGCAACAGAAATACATCATCTGTGAAAATTTCAACTGCCTAGCTATCACGGTTCATGAGATACAGCCTGGTGATAGACAGACAGACAGACGGACGGACGGACGGACGGATGGACGGAGGGACAGACCGACAGTGAAGTCTTAGTAATATGGTCCCGATTGGCACACTTCGGGTACTGAACCCTAAAAATGTCGTGCTGTAATGGGACAAAGGCAACGCATCAATCTTCTTCAGGCACATGACTGATAAACTGATCTCTGAAAACATTGAAGCTTACTTAATACTTATCAGCAATTTTAGCAGTAGGCAGTACATAACTAGTTCAGACATAGATAAAAAATATCTTATCTACTTGATACTTATTTAATTATTTCTAATTTTCTCATTCATACTTATTCAACAAAGGTTGCTAACAAAAGTCCAGCATAAAAATATTGATAAAATTAACTTACTGAATGCAATAAAATGAAGTAAAATTGTAAATTAAAGCGAGAAATTACATTATTCATCACTAAGTTTACTTTTTGTGGTGGTGCAGTGTAAATAACGTGAGGTGTGACAGAATCAACATAAACATCTAAAATAGCAATTATAATCAGCCTATATGCGTCCCACTGTAGGGCACAGGTCTTCTCTCAAGGAGAAAGTATGGGCTTAATCACCACGCGTGCCCACCGCGGATTGGCGATTTCAAGCGCTGAGGTATGTGAATAGCTCAGACACTCAGGTTTCCTCACGATGTTTTCCTTCACCGTTAGCGTGTGGTATTGCTACTATAACTTCACAATGTACATAACTTAGAAAACCAAGTCATAGGTACATGCCCGCACTTGGGATTGAACCTGGGTCTCTCGCCTCCCAGTCCGATGTTCTACCCACTACCAACGCTCATTGTTACATACTAAAGTTACCAGATTTTTTTGGACCATCGTAAAAGGTATTGACGACTAGAACCTCCTAATTTCAGATGTACATATAGCTATTTTCTTCGATCTTTTGTAGCATAGCGGCCATGATTTTGAATTTCTGTACTTGATCAACTGTCATCGGTTCACGCGTTTAGAAATAGTCAATAATTGATTAGTAATTGGCGAAAATAGGCTAGCCACTTATCTTTAAACCCTCTAAGTTTTATAGTTATAATAAAAATTTGTATTTGTATTTGTATTTATTTATTCAGGAACAATGGACATTGTATTTGAAATATAACTTAGAAACTAATTAACTAAGACTATTAGTATGTTACAATATTTACATGGAAAATGCATACTATTCATTGATTCATTAATATATTAGTATTAGTGTACTAGCTACTGATTGTCCTAACTAAATAAAATATATAAACTCAACTGAACTAGGTTAGGCCAGCATCTTAAAAGGAAAGAAAACATTTTTTTTACTGCAACAAATTCAGTAAAATGAAAGGAATGTGCGGTTAGGGCGTGAATGTACGAGCGATTTTCCCGCAATATGGGCCTGACATTTTTTAAAGGCCTTAGGCACCATGGTACCAGATTTTAAAACGGTGTCAGGTTTTTCGTTGTAACAAAGATGTACTCAACCCATAGCAGAAGCAGCCTTGAAATCGCAGTTAATTATATATAGGACTGCAGTAGCAGACTGCGTGATACTCAGCAACTGTAAACATAACCTGGCAAACGTGCAAATAGTGAATACCAACATAGTGATGCTCACTTCGTGCGATATAGGAAGGCCAAGGAGAAGCTATTTTGACTAACTCATAGGAATGTAAGGAAAGTAGAGGCTGTGAAGGTACTGGACTGTGACCGGAGTACATAAGGAAGCTGCTTGACTTGCATCATCGAACTGCTCAGTCTGAATGTTAAACTAAATAACTAAGCGAACATCTGAGACAAGGGGGCACCGAAGTGATGATAACGTACGATGCGAATTCATGGCGGCAGTTCATTAGTTAATTAAAGAAAGCAAATACATTTACTGTAATGTAGCAACACAAAAACAAACTAAAAATAAAACAGAAAAGTAAACCGTACAACCGTTTTCCGCGTGGCGCCGGATTAAGAATAGCGTCACTCCATTTACTTCCGTGGACGTCGTAGAAGGCGACTACGGAAATCAATTACCAGAAGACGGGCAGCAGCGTCTTCCTGAGTTTCCAACCGCATACTGCGATCGCCAACCCGCCTGCCAAGCGTGGCGATTATGGCAAAACCCCTCATGGTTATGAAAACCACAAAGGAGGCCTATGTCCTGCAGTGGGCGTCAAAGTGCTGATGATGATTATGAAACCGTGCAAAGAAATCTTATCACAAAACAGACAAAAGAATGTCTGTGGATTGGCTAAGTTGCCATAAAATATAGCTAAGCTAACTCAGCATTATGCTCAGGGAGGTCATCGGAGGGGGATCATCACGGTACGGATTATGCGTGCTATTCGAATTTATTAAATAAAAAAAAATTATCCCACGCGAGCACATAACTATCCAGCGAAATACATTCAGCAGTTTCAGCAAAAAAAAAACTACATATCTATATGTAAATTGTAAATTTACCAAAATTTTTAAATAATACGTTCTCGGTTGATTTAAGATTGTTACAAGATTAGTTCATAGAACTGCGACAGTACAGTGGTATTGGTATCACGTAAAACAAATGTTTAGGCCGGCCGCATACATACGTTTTCCGCACACGTTTTCCGCATTCGTTTTCCGTATTCGGGTTCTCGAATGCTTCAAATCTATGTAAAATGCATTGACTACCGCATACATACGTTTTCATTTCCGTACGGAAAATTTAAAAGAACTTGAAAATGAAGAAAAAACCTACCGTCTGCGCTAGGGTCACGGAATTAGGAATCAGTATTCCGCATTAGGAAAACAAAAACGGAAAACGGTTTGCGGTCAGCCTTAGAGGACGGAACGTGTATTCTAGGTACCTACGCAACGCATCTGCTTTGCATTTCTAGTATGTGCGTTTGACGTCAGCGAATATGCACAGAATAAGGGCAAAATAAAGGCTATTCTTAATCGCGGCATTTTGTTATTTTAGTAAATTTGAAATATATTTGGAATTTATTGTACGAGTGTATTTTCATATTTGTGATGTGCTTGCCTGGTTACCATAGCACTTGGGACCAGGACAAGTTGGTAAGGCAACTAATGGCTGTTCTTCATGAGTTACAGTTTATTATACATTACTAGCTGATTGAGCAAACGTTATTTTGCTATGTGTATTAATCATCCTACGACCTATTCTCAGGCCTACTATTACACACTTATAAAAATCGGGTGAAGTCGTTTCGGAGGAGTTCGATAACAAACACTGAGACACGAGATTTTTATATATTACATGTAGTACTAATTAAAATATCGTAATGTGAATTAAAATTCTATCCAAATACTGCGAAACACCGAGACACGCCCCAGTCCCCCTGTCTTAAACATTTTGCTATACCAAATACTTGAAAAAAACGTTTTGAGGTTTTACGTTGTATCAATAACGTGTTGTTGGTAGACTGGGATTGCTTTTATTCATTTGTTTTAACGCGGTAATGTTGCCATCGTTATGGGAACCTTTGGGTCGGATATGTCCCGGGGCGATTTGATTGACTGATTTTATATTGTTTGTATTGTGTGTGTATTTTATTTTTATTAGTTTTTGTTTCGGATATATAATTCGTAGGTACCTATGACACTGTTTTCTAAGTTATGTACATTTGTGAAGTTACAGTAGCAATACCACTCGCTAACGGTGAAGGAAAACATCGTGCGGAGACCTGAGTGACCTAGCTATTCACATACCTCGGCGCTTGAAATCGCCAATCCGCGGTGGGCACGCGTGGTGATTAAGCCCATACTCTCTCCCTGAGAGAAGGCCTGTGCCCTACAGTGGGACGTATATAGGCTGCTTATGAATTCATAGGTTCAATTTTTGACAAAATTATGTGGCTCATATTTGACTAGTTGTGAAGTAGGACATTATTTTGATCAATAACATTTTTGACTTAACATACTTAACTTTACCTATATCGTGGATGCGGATAGGAAGAGATCGTGAGGGATGGCATTTCGGGGAAAAGGCCTATAACCAGCAGTGGGCAGCGGTGAGCTGATGATGATAATGATGATAGCCTTTATCTTCACAAGCTTGAAAACCTAATCCGATAGAAAGGTAACAAACAATACGGTATTTGACACGAGCAACAATAAATTATTTCATATGCTCGATTGAAACAAAAATTGCAAAATATCTCGGAAAATGTATCTCTTTTAGTCAATTACTGGTTAATACAATTTTTTAATAGATTAAACAATAAAAAGAGTGCTCTGAAATGTCACGTCATAAGCCAGTATTTTCAAACAAAATTCCGTTTTAAAAGTAACTCGTTTGATATTTCGTCAAATACCCAATTGGATCTTCTTACATATATAGATACATAGAGAATACTTTATTTCACTTCATAAGTACTTACTATATGCCCGACAGATAACCTTAGAAATAAAATAGCGCAGTCGAAATGAGTTTGCGATGAAGAACAATTTTTATTTTTCATTATTTGTTAATTTGACTAAATTCATTTTTTTTGAAGCGGTGGTAGCGGAGCTCTAGAACGTCCGCTTCTCATTCGGGTGGTCGTGGGTTCGAATACTGGTTGTACCAATGACTTTGTTTTCTAAGTTACTTGCATTTGTGAAAATCTAGTAGCAATACCACTCGCCAACTGTGATGGAAAACATCGTGAGGAAACCCCAGTGTCTGAGGTATTAACATACCTTAGCCAGGCCCAACTAAAAGGCTAACCCCCGGTTTCTCGTACACTAACAAGCTGTTAATCTACAGTTAACAGCTGTCAGTGGTTTTTTTGTATACATTTTGGTGAATTGACAGCTGTTAACAGTAGATTAACCGCGTGTTAGTGTACGAGAATCTGGGGGTAAGGGCCGGTTTCTGAATTGGGAATTTCACTAAGTAAATACTTAAGTAACGCTCTGTCACGCTCTTTTCTGAGAAATTCCGAGAGACAGCACTACAGTGAACCATTTACTTAGCGAAATTCTCAATTCAGAAACTGGCCATAAGTGCGGAAATCTCAGGTCGAACTAGAACTAAACCCAAATTGGATTTATTTGTTGGGCACAATAATAATACTATATATTTACTATGATGTATAATGATACTACATGACTTTAGTTTTCAAAATAATATTCTTTCATACCTTACTCACTGTAGAATGAAAAGTGTTAATTACACTGGTGCAGCGCTATACAAAATTATTTTCAGATGTTTCTCTGGAAATCTCGATACTTGATCTTAGGGCATCGGTCTGATAGAGATACGTAATCAATTAATACAAGTATTAACTACCCGTCATGACATAAGGCGCCGAAACGTGGAAACTCACGGTGGGGCTGGTCCTCAAATTTAAAGTCAGCGTGCTATGGAAAGGGCTATGCTCGGGGTTTCTCTGAAAGATCAAATTCGAAACGAGCTGATCCCACAGAGAACCAAAGTCACCGAATTAGCATGCTGAAGTGGCAGTGGGCCGGCCATGAGTGGAGACCGCGGATCGGTAAACGTAGTGTAGGACGTCCTCAGACTCAGTGGAGCGATGATCTGGGCAGGGCGGCTGGCAAGAGCTGGATGAGAGTAGCCGAGGACCGTGCTCAGTGGCGTGCAATAGGAGAGCCGTGGACAAGCGTAGGCCGATGATGATGATGATTAACTATTTTATTACTTAAATTTAATATTTCTTTCTTTCAATGATTTTTCTGTATTTTCAGGTAAGCATCTACTCGGAGGAAAGACGGACTTCGGATAAAATTGACAAAATGTGAGTAGTTACAAGGCTCAATGATGGTTCAATGATGTCTGGAATTGTGGATAGGCGCTAAGTATCTCCTGTAGAACATAATTTTCCATGTGGACTATTAAGAAGAACCGAACAGGGTGTAAGATAATTTCCCTATCTTCGAAAAAAGGGTAGCAACTTCGAAATTATATCAGCTGTTCCATACATGTTGGTCTCGTAGCCTTTGAACTTCAGTCGGGACTCTTTGGCAGATTTGGTACACCCTGTAGATGTAGACTAATAGGTAACGACACGTATCAAGGAGACAGGCGGGGCCATAATGAATTAATAGCACCGGTACAGTCACACCCCGGGTTTTTCTCCAGTAGCTTTGTTCTATCGATTCCGCGAATGAGCTGGTGCAAAAATGCATGAACAGCTACGACCTACTTAACCTATACTGATGATGACGCTAGTGGTCAACTATCTGTTAAGCTAGGCAGAGTTAAACCAAGGGTAACCAGAGCTTTATAGTCGTTAATTACAAGACTAGTTGCCTTTTAAATGGTTGCGGTTTTGGCCCCATACTTTGTATAGTTGTAGTATCATATCTGGAGGTCACCAGTGTCTGGTAGGTTTCGATGGACGCTGGGCGATAATCGCGCTCTTAACGAGTGCATTTTCTTAGTAATTTGATGCGATAGCGGTAGGCTGGGCGCTGGTGGACTAAATTGTCACTACATTTTATGACGGGATTGTTTCCGAATGCCAGTGTAGGTTCCGGGTCCAAGAACTTCCAAAGATTTCCCTTCTTTATTCTATGTGCGTCTCCTATCGGACAAACAAGGAACTCTAACTGAACGTTTCTAGTAGTAGAACGTATGCCTCCCAAAGATTTAAATTCCGCGTTCCGAGTTTGTAAATGTGTTAGATGGACCAGGGGCCTATTTAATAAACGCGACAATGACAGGTGACAATCTGACAGTTTGACAATTGTCAAATTGCTTCGCGCGGCAAATGCCTTGCAAGGCTGCTCGCTCTGTGTGGATCCGCCTAGAAAAAATATTTTTTTGACAGGTGACTGGTGACAATTTGCCCGGAAAAACATGTCAAAGTTTTATTAAACACTGAATTGTCATGACAGGTGGACTCGTCGGAGATTTGCGACAGGCACCCTAACCCAATGTTCGGCAGTAATGTAATAATAAAAAAAAATGGTGTTAACCTCGTCGACGGATGGCAGTAGTAGTGAAGTTGAATATTTATTGCAAGATGTACGACGACGCACATTTAAACAAATTTATTAAAATTTCTTAAAATCCGTGTGGCGCCGGATTAAGTCACTCCGTTTCCGCCCGTGAATGTCGTAGAAGGCAACTAAGGAAATCAATTACCAGGAGACGGGCAGCAGTGTCTTCCTGAGATTCCAACCGCATACTGCGATCGCCAACCCACCTGCCAAGCGTGGCGATTATGGCAAACCCCCTTATGGTTATGCAAACCACGAAGGAGGCCTATGTCCTGCAGTGGGCGTCAAATGGCTAATGATGATGATGATTAAAATTTATTTCAAAGATTTTTTTTGTATTGTATTACACCATGACACACTACACTGCACTACCACACTCAATGAAATCTTGTTGCATGCTTGTAATTAATTAATTTTAATTCATTTTATTGTTATTGTTAATTAATCTAATTCTCATGTCATTCAATTTGTTAATAAGTCTGCCTTACCATTGCGAAATAATTAAATTGGAAATCTATTTTGCTTAGTGTGGGGCCACAGAAAAACTCATTGCACAATTTGAATTAGTCTTATTATTATAATAAGGCGAGCTGAGCTATGTCAATCTGCTATGTAAAATATCTTTATATTCTTTTTGTTGCACTAACCTGTGCTGAGGACAATTTTTTTTAAAAAACCTATTTAGAGGCTAAAAATTCCAACCATGCCGGGACTTGAACCCGCGACCTCTGGCTAACCGTGCCAGCGCTCTCCCAACTGAGCTAATGGGCAAGTGCAGGCATCAGTGAAATTTCGATCCTCTTTACAAACTTTCTCTGTATTACGTACAGGCAGCGACATCTGGCCGAAGCAATTTACATCACTTGCAACCCCCGAGTAACCCACTTTGCAGTTAGGTTTTTACATCAGATTTTTTAGCCTCTAAATTGGTTTATAAAATATCTTTGCTGAAATAGATAATTTAGTACATATTTTTTTGTAATAACCTTAATTCTTGGTTTATTAACACGTTTATTGGGCATCCATCGTAGCAAACAAACACAGAAGCGAAACAAAAGTAAAATTGTCTCGCAAAGCACGTCTCGATTTCGTGGTGTGAAAAATATGTCAAAAAAGACAATTAGTCAGAGGATATTATTTTTTTAGAGGTTGATATGTTATTAAACGGGTTTTAGGCTGACAATTTTTTCAATGTTTTACCTGTCGCATTTGGACATAATGGTCATCATCTTTATTAAACGACAGGTGTGTCGGGACAATTCGACTTATTTGTAAAAAAGTAACAAAATGGTCGGATTGTCGATTTGTTAATAGGACATCAGGACCATATAATAATTGCATTTGCAAAAATTTATTGTAAAATATAATAAGTACCAAAAAAATAATATTTACTCCAGAAAATCAGGCAACCCCAGTTGTGCGTTTATTTTCTAGCACAACATGAAAAAATGTTTTCTGGCACAAAAGGTGCGCTAGAAATATTTTGAACATGCTTGTGTGCTTTTTATTCAAGTCGAATAATTGACAAACCTTTACGAAAGATGAGATTTGGGAAAAAGTATTTCGAACTGTATACACAAGGGAAGGAAACAAAATGAAGACATAGAAATGGAAATCCCTTATTTCTTATTATTAGGTAATTTTTTTACTTTTTTTGTTTTAAATTTGTACAATAATTGCATATAATACAATTAACAATGACCAAGGCCACTATTATCTGTTATTTACATATAGCATTATTTAATCAATTACAAAAACTATGACAGATGTAAGGGAGATAATAATGAACAAGATGTATTTCGACATACAACCTCCCGGACTAGTTTAAAATACCTATACAAATACATAGGCAGACAGCCACAATGTAAACTGTAAACAGTGCGGTGTTACGTAACTATTACAAGGTACTTATTAAGTACTTGCTTTGCCGCAGAACTATATTATACATTTATAGAGGGTGTGTCCTCGTCGCACGTACTTGACCTTACTAGATCTAGATAACACAGCTCAGGTGCTCGTCCCGGGTGTGTTCGAATCACACAATTCAAAGGTTATTTAGATGACAAAGATGTCTGGAATGGATGAGTACTATTTCTTAGAATAATAATTTAAACACGGTTTCTAAGATTCCTCTAAAACACTCCTCAGAGGCAGTTTTAATTATCTGTGGAATTAAGTTGTTCCTATGACGACTGACTATTTAATCTGCCTCTGAGGAGTGTTTTAAGGAATCGTGTTTTTTATAAATAACACTGACAAAGTGATGTCAAACTTGTAACGTTCATTAAGCAGCAGTTTCAAATAATGCTGTGCAACCTTATTATGTACAGTCGACATGACACCACATCAAGCTTTACATTTGAGTTGCAAATTCGCCCGTAACGTAACTGATTGGAATGCGGTCGACTGTACGACTATCGCTTATGCTCTCAGATCACTTATTTTTTAATCTACGTACGTGTCTATGCTGTAATTATCCACACCAAATCCTCTCGGGATCCTGTTGTTAGCGACAACAGTTACGAGATTGGAATCGTTCTGGATTTGGTGCGCGCGGTATAGGATCTGTCCTTCTGACCAGCTCAATTCGCGGTGGGCGTGCGTGGCCTCAAAGCCTGTGCCCTGTTGAGGGACGTATGTAGGTAGCTTATGTTGAAAATAGTTCACAAGATGACTCAGCCTTTCATTTCCGATCCGCTTACTATATTGAACCCTGTAACCAAGTCAAGTCACATTTCAAGTTCCACCCCGCGACCTTGCCGCCGTAATGGAGAGCGATGGCGTGGAAAGCCCGGCCCGAGCACTTCCGAGTAATCCCGACGAATGGCGAGCGCGCGTGACGCGGGCTTCATTAAGTATTGTAGGTACAGTCGACAGCACGTCAACCTTTACATGCGTGCACTCTACTTAGTTACGTTACGGGTGTACTGTACTTGATAAATTAAATTCTTCGGGTAGCAAACACTTTTATAAAACTGTAACAGAAGAAGGGTGTCTGTACAATGCACTGAAAAAACAGATTGCTTCTCTCTTTCCGCATTAATTTCGTGTCGGCTCGTTCGTTCGTATGATTGTTTTTTTGTTTTTTTTTTAAAGAGTAGTTTATGCGGATGGAATCGTGGTTCACCTTAAATGCTAGCCAAAACTCAAGCTGTGGACTGAACCTATCTTTATTAATTACAATTATAAATAATTAATCGAGTAAAATAATGTCAATCAGTTGTTGATGTGTCACTTGACGTAGCTATCAGTATCGTTATTTTTGAGAAATCTGAAGTGACAGCGAAAAGTGAAGTGAAGCTTTGTGAAGTTTTGGGGGTTCGGTCAGCCTTTCTTTGCCAATATAGAGTTAGTAACGGAATCCCCATTTCTTCTACGTACCAACATGGGATTTCTTTTACACCCTGTATAAGTGATTGATCATTGGAATTAACTTAGGAGGTATAGAAAACTTTCTTCTTTGTATTCCGCCTCGGGATGATTCGTCAATGTTTCAATTAGCGAAATGTTTTCTTGAATGAAAAATGATTGATTGCAGTAGTCTTACTTGAAGCTTAAAGTTAGTAGATGTAAGGGCCTAATTGTTGTTTGTTTGTTTGCTATACTTTTTAGGGTTCCGTAATTACACGAAGTGTGCAAACGGGATCCTATTAATAATATATACCATCGTCTGTCTTAGACCTGCCCTGTTATCGCGTAACTATCCACTCTATCGGTTTATTTTCACGACTCCAGTGTCAAAATATGTGTACTATTTGACAGTTCGGAGTAGGTTAAACCAGACAGCCCCATACAATGGATGACTTACGTAGCGTCCCTGGTCTTTCACCAAATTTCATAAGTCAAGGTTTGCCAGCGGAAATGGAAAACTATACCTACTGGGTGTAAAAATCCGAAATGGAACACTGCGCTCCAGTACCAAAATAGTCAATGTTGGAGCTGCCTCCGCTAAGTTAAAGTGGCATTGAGCAGGCCACGTGAACCATATGGGCCCAGACAGGTGGCCAAAATTTGTATTTTTTAATTATTGTATGTAAGCATGTTTGTTTGTGGCAATAAATCATTCATCCATTCATTCAAAAATCGCCACTGACTGGGTTACGCGCGACGGATATCGCTAATGTGGCCGACCCGAGCGGAGATGGCGGGACTACCTCACAAAGTCACCACCTTTCTATATATAGGCTTGGCAGAGAAGATCTTTCTATCGGCTTGGCAAAAAAATGTCTGACCTTTTAGGGACTTAAGTGTCTTCCCTCCTACGAGCGGCGCATCTTAGCACCCTATAGATGCCGTCCCACACGCTCTCATGCTGCTGCTTAGTGCAGAATTCCACCCAGCTGGCGGTCTTGGCCGCCTCAATGGCGGCCTTATAGTCCTCCTTGGCCACCAAATACTCCGCGACCACCCCGTCCCTTCGGCGGCTACTCGCGTGCCGGATTCGACCCCTCATCGTAATGAGTTGACGCTTCTTGAGCTGCAACTCATGGCTCCACCAAACCACCCGTTTGGGTGCCTTTGGTGGAGCCAGAAGAGGGATCGAATCCTCGCACGCGCCGTGAATTGCCGCGGTGTACCTACCAATGGCCTCCTCAAGACCGCCGGGCGTCTCGATAGCCTCGATTTCCTCGACCGTCCAGTCTCCCAGACGGTCGACGAACGAGGCCCGGAAAGTATCCCAGTCGGCCTTCCCGGCGTGGTAACGCCTGGTGGACCCGCAGGCTCTGTCCGGCTCCGTCTCGGGTCCCACCCCCACCTCGAACGTTATCGCCCGATGATCGGGAGCGGAGGGGATGAGATCCGGACGGACCATCCAGCCCCTCACTCGATGGAAGAGCGCCGACGTGGCGAGGGTTACATCTACAATGCTTGTAAAAAGCCTATCCCCCCGCCAGATGTAAAACGTCGGCGCTCCTCCCTCGTTGAGAACCTGCAGATCCACCTGGGCTGCGAACTCGGAGAACAGGGTTCCCCTCTGGTCCTCGCGCTCGCAGCCCCACCAAAGGCTTTTGGCGTTAATATCCCCGCCGAGAAGGACCGCGCTGGTGCCCATGCGGTCCATGAAGGCCTGGATGTCGCGAAGGTAGGGGCTTAGGTCACGGTCTCCCTCAAGGTACACCGAGACCAGGCCGATCTTCTGCCGATTCCACTCCACCACCACCGCCACGACGTTTTCCGTGATTGTGGTGGCGTCCTGGACGACAGAGAGGGCCGGGTCGAGTACTAGGATGGCCGACTTGACCGGTTTGTCCCTGGTGGCCATCTTTTGTATACAAGTATACCGGGTGTCCACTCGGCCCACCGATCCAGTATAAGGTTCCTGGATCAGTATGGCCGAGTAGCCACCCTCGATGGCCACCTGGACCGCCTCGTGGAACGCGGCGCGGCAACGACCAATGTTGATTTGCATCAACCGGATCGCTCCCCGCCGCGCCCCAGGAGGCCGCCCCGCGGGGTCCCGGCCACTGTCGGCCACCCCAGCACCCGGTGCACCCTCAATCGTGTTATAGTGGTGTTTAGAACCCATGGCCGTGAACCTAAGGCAAAAAACCTAGGACTATACAGCATTACTGTCAAAAACCGCCGTTTTTGGCATAAATTATATCTAGTCCCAGGTTCGTGATCGTAGATTCTTTGTCGTGGTTCTTTGTCTAGAAGTCAATATTAATATGATCGAGAGATTGTACAGACAGTTTTTGCAAATACGATCTGTAAAAGAAGATATGATTTTTTTTCACTGGCGGCGCTCTAGTTAGCTGTTAGCCCACTGGATCCCATTCATCTCATCAACCGTAATAGTTATAAGGTTAGGTAACTAGACTAAAACTCCGCGATTCGGGATGAGTTTGCGATTGGTCATGCAAATCCTATTTTTTTTTTTTTCAATTATTTTATACTTTCGCTAAAGTCCGAAGAATTCTAAGTTACATTCTTTTTGTTGCACTAATCCATGCTGAGGACAATTGTAAAAACCTATTTAGATGCTAAAAATTCCACCCGTGCCGTGACTTGAACCCGCGACCTCTGGCTAACCGTGCCAGCGCCACTCCCAACTGAGCTAATGGGCAAGTGTTCGAAATTTCGAGCCTCTTTACAAACTTCTCTGTATTACATCTGGCTGAAGTAATTTACATCACTTGCAGCCCCAAGTACCCACTTTGCAGTTAGGTTTTTACATCTGAATGATATCGCTGTACCTACATGATTATATTCTTTTTTTTGCACTAATCCGTACTGAGGATAATAAAAAAAAAATGGTGGAATTTTTAGCCTCTAAATAGGTTTTTAAAATTCTAAGTTAGTAGTTCCCGCGTCCCCCGCCCCAAAGAGACCCGAAATATTAGATATTCTAAATAATTTTCTTTCAAATTTTCACAGAATATTGGCAGATAGCTCAAAAATTATAAATAATACGAATTACAAGAATATTTAAAAGAACAATATGAATTGAAAGAATATATTTTGGTTTGTCATTATTGTGGGAAGTGGAAAACCGTCTCAGCTTTGCCTACCCCTTCAGAATACAAGCGTGAATTTGTGTGAAAAAAAAACGTGATCTGTTAATCTACGGCTAACTGAAGCTGCCAAAGAGCATACAAAAAAAAAATTGAAAGCTGTCAGATTAATAACAGATGGTTAGTGTACGAGAAACCGGGGGCGAGTCGTCAAGTTTGTCACACAGGCAAACAGGATAAACCTTACTTTTCCTGCACTTATAACAAAAGAACATAGCGTATAAACTAAGTGGCAAAGCGAGGGCTGTGTTTACATTGCACTTTCAGCCAAGCAAAGCAAGCCACGCCAAGCCAGTTGATCACAGAGCGCGTGTATGAGAGGACGCCTGTAGAGTTGACGTCACAGAGAACGCAGTGTTGATATTAATTGACTGACACAGTTCCGTTTCAGCAGTGCATGTGAGTGCGATTGTGTGGGATCGTCTGTCGAACTACTTTTTGGTATGTAAATCCTGCTTTGGATACTTTTTTAAATTGTTGTAATTTTTCAGCGTTTAAAATTAACAAATTCGTCGACGTCGACTATGCGAACTAATTGGGGGACATGGGTGTTCGGAAATCCGGTTTGTTCGGATAATCGAACTACGTACTTTTATTTACCAACAAAAATCATATTTATAATAATTTCAATCAGTTTTAAGATAAGATCAGAATATTCTTTATTGCACACGAGAAGCGAGACATAAAATATGAAAGTTACAATGAAAAAGTACAATGGAAGGCCTTATTGCTAACAGCAATTTCTTCCAGACAACCTTGTAACGGAAAGGTTTCCGAAGGAGAAAGAAAGTTTTATCGCAATGGCAAGTAGGAATCAATCATATTTTCAAAAATATACAACCTGTAATTAGATAGATTGCATGTAGGTACATTCATACAGTCGTAATAGGTATTATAACAAATGTTTAATCTTGGTCTGCCGAAGCAAGCCCACGAACAGCCAGGTCACGCACTTTTTTGAGGACCGATATCAGATATCCACTATTCAATTCTAACAGTGGTCGCATTCAGTGCTATGTGCCACTTCAACTTACTAATCCGCTGGGCTATGTCGACGACTTTCGTTCGTCTACGGATCTCATCATTTCTGATTTGATCTCGTAGAGAAATTCCGAGCATAGCCCTTTCCATAGCTCGTTGTGTGACCTTGAGCCTTCTTATGAGGCCCATAGTGAGAGACCACTGGTAATACACACTAGTTGTATAAATTTGTCTTGAGCGATTGAGGTATATTAGACGAAAAGACTTCTAAGTTTCCCGAATGCTGCCCAGCCGAGTTGGATTTGACGATTGATCTCTTTAACGAATTTGGACCGGCCTAGTTGGACTGTTTGTCCTAAGTAGACGTATTCGTCTACAACTTCGAGAGTCGTGTTCCCCAATGTTATTGGGGTGGGCACAACTCGGGCGTTCGACATGACCTTCGTTTTGTCCATGTTCATTTTAAGGCCCACACGTTGGGAAACTCGACTGAGGTCTTGTGACAGCATACTTACGTACTAATAAATACTTTCTTTGAATAAAAAACACTTTAATTTCAGAGTAATTACGTTCACCGGTATATAGGTACCTACTAGCTCTATCTAGTATATGTATGCTTAGTCATTGGCGGTGTAGTAATTGCATTTAATGATATAAAATTAACTGTATTCATTAACCACTCACTTGCTAATGGATGGTGCTAATGGTGACCTAGCATGGGACACGCATATTAAAAGATATTTTATAAAAAAGTATAGTATATTTTAGTATAGTTTATTAAATTTGTCGAGCGAATGTGGATGGAAGGGCCGGTTAGAGACGTCCCAAGATAAAAAGTACCCGAAACCGGCGTACGTGCATGGTGCAAATAATGAATGTTGAAAAAGCGAAATAATTTTTTTAGGATGTGGCAAGTAGCAAGCCCTCGTATCTGCCTACCGCTCCGAGATGCAGGCGTGAGTTCATTAATGTATAAGTCAAAACATAAGTTTGCATGTTTATCACACATAGATAGAAGGCGTGTGTCTGACACACGGATAGGATCCCCCCCCTCCTGATTATAAACATTTTTATCCAAATCTCAAGTGAACGAAGTCACGGGCTCAACTAGTTAACATTAGTTTAATAAGTTAGCTAACATTAGTCTAATATTAAACAGGCATTAATAAAATTAAAAATATTATCAATAGTTACCGTAGAATTATAATTTAACTCTTTTCCATTGAGTTATAAAGATGGACAATAATAGCCTGTATAAACTAATAACGAAACGATAGGTAAATAGCTGATTAATAACACGATAGGTTTAATTTCTTTGTACATAATGTGACTATTAAGCAACGAGTTGCCCAGCTAAACTTTGACCCATTTACAAAGAAGTAATACTCACTTGATGAAGGTACAGTAAGCTGCAGCTCAACCTTGTTTTTTTTTTTTTCAAACTAGCCCGTAACGTAACGAACTTGAAAACTTCACGAAGCAAATGCGTAAGTTTGGTCCGCAATTCTGTCGGAATCCTGACGTCGCAATTAGTATGGAATTTTAAAGATGGGACGACTGCAATCGTTGAGAAGAAGAAGAAGAAATATATGTATTGTACCAACAAGACACATCACAGAAAGAAAATAGACAGATAAGTAACATAATATGCACAACAACAGAAAGAAAACTAAATACACAACAGACAAAACAAATTAATAAAACAGATGTAGTGTAGCCTGTGGTGTGTCTAAGTTGCCACAAAAGGCAGCTGACTCAGCGTTGTGCGTAATATAGGAGCAGATTTCTCAAAAAGAACGAAACTGATAGATACTTAAGGAGTCTTATAAAGCCGACTGCACGCTAGAAAGAAAGAAGACATTTATTTAAATTGTCACAGAAACACAAAGTAAACACGAAAGTACACAAACAAAATACACGAACGTCAAAAAAACAATCGTGAAGAGAAGATGTGAGGCATAGAGTCGAAGCCAGCCGGGTACCATACATCAAACAACTGATTCACATTGTGCTAAAAATTAAAAACTTATCAAATTAATGTATGTAGATAGGAATAGTCGACGCCATGTCAACCTTTTTGTTCTGAAGTCGCCCTTAACGTAACTGACTAGAGTGTACGTTTTCTCTGTTGAGTGAGTGTTCACACGTTGACTGCACTGGACAGTTGCAAGGGTAGCATAACGACGCAAGTTAAGCATTTTGTGATGCTAAATCGTCATTTTAATTATTCATTTACTGGAAAGCCGCGAATTTTGACACATGAGCGCGTTAAAAAATTATTTTTCATTTATTTTTTCGTTTTAAAATGAGCAATTCCTGAAACCGTAAATCTAAAGTTTGTGATGTACAGCTACTTTTTTTTAGATATTTTAAAAATATAATTTTTTACATAATTCAAAGAAATAAAAATGGTTTTTAGAAAAGCTGTAAAAATACATAAAATAAAAAAAATAAGTTGAGTTAGAAAAAAATCAGCAGAACTAGAAGTATGTAAGTAAATATTCATGAAAGCTCATTAAAAAAATTAAAACCGTAAAAAATTAAATTAATAGAAAAAGTCCTTTAAAATCAATCACTGCTTTAAAAATGCGTATAAATATTAATTTTTCCTGATTTTTCGGCCTTAATTCCGGACGTATCCTGAAAATTCGTGTTATCGTCTAACTCTATATTTACATATTATATTTATTTACTGTAAGTAAATTAATTGATCTGTCTTATGTACACCTACCTGCCCACTCTCATCTTCTTTCATTCCTGTCCATCCTAAGGTTGTCTGAAAGAGATCGTTTTTAGCGATAAAACCGCCGTGTGTATACTATTAAGAACTAGATGTGAAGTAGGTACCTTAATCTCTTCAAATTACTGGTGTACAATAAAGTGTTATCTATCTATCTATCTGGTCGTGGTTAACCACACGATGCCTTGTCGACAAAATGCCTATAAGCTATCACGGCAGACCGGAAGCAAGCTTCTTCCATTTAATGTATGTGTCATTATCCACTTACTAGTATCAATTCATGGTTTATCCTATTTGTCACGTGGTACGAGGCTCAGATACTTTACCGACCAGGGGCTGACCCCCGGTTTCTCGTTCACTGACAAGCTGTTAATCTACTGTTAACAGCTGTCAGTGGTTTTTTTTGTATGCACTTTGGTCATTTGCAGCTGTTAACAGTAGATTAACAGCGTGTTAGTGTACGAGAAACTGGGGTTGGGTCTCGTAAAACTGCAATTCGTCGTTTATTGTGACAATTAGAGGTACATTGCGTAAAAGAGTTTACTTGTTAACAGAGCCGGTTTCGGGTACTTTTTATCTTTTCTAATAATAATATTATTGTTATCCGTCATGCATTCGATGCAGTCAGCAGTGTTGGGTAAAAAGGTAATTAGAATTTATACCTTGCAATTACAAACTCTGTACTTTGAATTGAATTACAAATTCCAACTATCGTAATTTAATTTCTAGAATTCCAATCACTTATTTCCAATCAATCATTTATTTATTTATTGATACTTTTATTGCACTTTAAAAAAATAGTTCAATGCGGCGGACTTAATCCCATAAGCATTTTCTACCAGTCAACCGGAGGAGGCAAGGGAAAGAGTTTATCATTTCTTACTTACTAATATTATCACTTTTTTTTGTCGAAGGGGAAATCTTCCAAAGAAACCACTCTTGGAGGGGTGGGGGGAAGCCGGGTTATATAGGGTTTTTACGCGCTAAAACCCCCCCGGCCCTCTCCGTGCGTTTGAAGGGGAGGCTCCGGGATCTCGCTGAACACTCCGGAACCCCCACGCACTGTGCACTGAAGCACCCGTACAGGCTCGCACCTGGAGAACCTCATTGAACGGCAGTGTGCGGCCACCACACGGGGTCGCTGACAACGGTGGTTCGAGACCCCACTCTCACCACCCACGACCCCGGTGTCTCCTTCTAGTCGCCTCTTACGACGGGCAGGATATACCGTGGCCCTATTCTAAGCCCGGGACTACAGGGCTGAATATTCTCAGACCTACCAAATATACATAAAAAATTCATAACAATCAGTGAAGTTAAATAAACACAGTGACACGAGATTTTTATATATTAGGCTTAGCTGACTCCGCAAACGTTGTTTCGCCACAATAATTAGCCTACGACCTATTCTTAGACCTACCAAATATACACAAAACCATCATAAAAATCGTTGAAGCCGTTTCGGAGGAGTTCGATAACAAACACGAGGACAAAATTAAAGGTGATCTTACTAGAAATAAACTTAGGTATTCTAGAATCCGCCGGCCGTGATCCGATTTCGCACGGACGAGGAGAATATCCGACCGTTTTCAACACGTGGCAATAATCGTAAACAGACATAAACATCAGGAGGCTTCGATTATTCGACAACTCGTCTCAACTCGATTGCATGAGTTAAACATTTCGCTGAACAGCCCACTTTAGCCAAACCCTTGCTAGATGCAGCGCACCAAAATTCTACAATCGGCATTGTCCTAAACAGTGACAATAGTTACAATGATACGGATTTTTTAAAGTATAATGTTATTTTTAGGGTCTGTAAATAAAATTATAAATTAGTTATAAATTAATTATTCAATTATTACTCGTATATTTGCGATTAAATCTGTGACCTTCGTCGACCTTTGAATGTTTTGTTTAAAAAGTAAAAAAGGGTTTATTGCTCATATTTAAAAGTAGACACATTATCCAGAGGCCCTGAGACCCTGTATCGCTAGTAAATTCACGTAAATGTTTTATTCAATATTCTTTATGAATTCCATAGTCGTGATATGTTCTTAAAATTACAAATTTTCTCGAAAAACACTATAACAACAGAACTTTATATTTTCAAGACAATGCTTATTTTATAGAGTCCACTAAAAGAAGAAGAAAAAAGACATTTATTATACAAAGTGATCTGTCAGGATCGTAGCAAGTGGCAGTCCCTGGTCTCTGCCTACCACTCTGGGATACAGGCGTGAGTTTATGTTATGTTATGTTATTATTATACAAGCAAGACCCATCACAGAATCAAAATAAGCAGATAAGTAACATAATATGCACAACAACAGAAAGAAAACTAAATACACCAGAGACAAAACAAATAAATAAAACAGGACCATATATGTACTCTGTGGTGTATGTTAGTTGCCACAAAAGGCAGCTGACTCAGCGTTGTGCTGAGAAAGTGATCCCTCAGCGCTGATTTTCAGTCAGTGCCTACGGTAACTCATAATTTTACTACGGAATGCGTGCCGTGGTGCATTTAAAAATAATTAAAACAATGCCATAACATATACAATAAAGTAAAAAAAAAAACTATACATTACTCGCAAAGCTTACCGAACTTGGGCGAGGCAGTGTTCAACTTGCGTTTTTGATAGTCCGTAAATCAATATATCGCTCACCCTCTCCCCTTCCTCTGCTATGCTAACCTTAGTTTAAACTCAGTAACTTCAAAGTTGTCACCAACTTATCAAGCGCTGCACCGCTACTTTTGTCCAAGTCACATCAACCCGTCAGCTTCGTTATTGACCATTAATATTCATCGAGGACATCGCACGCTGATGCCCGCTAGAGCAAAATGCTCCCTCTACTGATGCAGTGCAATGAATACAATAGATAGAAGGTTTCTGCATTGTTTCAGGAGCACTTTAGATACATCTTCTAATTCTTATAGTTTTACTGAAAATTCGGTCAATTTATTATCTTTATTTCATCATCATCATCATCATTAGCCATTTGACACCCACTGCAGGACATAGGCCTCCTTCATGGTTTTCCTACCAATGAAGGGTTTTGCCATAATCGCCACGCTTGGCAGGCGGATTGGCGATCGCAGTATGCGGTTGGAATCTCAGGAAGACGCTGCTGCCCGTCTCTTGGTAATGTATTTCCTTAGTCGCTTAATCTTTATTTAAGTAATGACCAATTTTAATAAAATATAACTATAATGATTTTTTACGCTAGGGCCACAGATAGTTTTTTTTTGTTTGTAGATTAGGACTTGTTTTAATCCCTACGATTATTGAGCGAGAACGAAGTTTTTTGTTCATTTAAATTCATTGTTTTAACAACATTAAATAGATTGTTGTGTGCTACGTTTATTAGCGATATGTGTCTGTAGCGATGTAGTGCTTTATTGTGGTTCTGTTACATTACACATTATCTTCGGTATCAGCACCTGTGCAAGTTATCTCTACCTTTTCATTCATAAATTACGTTATTTCTCCTCGCCCGTGCATAGTTTTATCAGTAATTTCCCTCTAATTTCTGGCGAAAGAATGCTCATTTCGTAATTTATTCATAGGCCCACATAGTTTTTGATTATAGAGGCCTTATCCCTAAATTTATGAGGCCTTTCCATTTGAGGCATTTATAATATTTTCTCTACAATGAGGCTATAGTTTTCTGTTGCCTTTTCCCGCTCTCGTATAATCGACAATGCAATTAAATCGATTAATCGTTACTACATACTCGGTCTTCCGCGATTTGTATTCGATTATTTCTCAGCACCATCTAAAAATGAGCTTTAATGTAAAAACTGGATGGCGTTTAATTGCCTGCATTAAAGTGGGGTTTTCTTAACCGCAGATAATATTATGCTTATAAAAAAATACGAAGGTGAACTGGGAGTGGCGTGCGTCAGAGCATGATATTGTAACAAGTTTTGAGTTCTCGGAACTCAGTACCTTGCCGATTTAGTACAATTTTTTTCTTTAATCAGTTTGTCGAACCTTGTGCCCGGCACAACTGGTAATATTGTGACTAAGCCCTTTCTTTAAAAATACATTGTAGGGTCCTCAAGTGGTATGCAAGATCCATTCTAAAATTGGAACTGGTTATTTTTCGTATTTAAAAAACTTAAAGTGCACGCTAGTGTCCTTAACTATGAAAAGTGAAAAATATTGATCATTTGTGGGATTACGAAAAAAATGTTCGTTAGCTTTAATTTATTTTAAAACTTCGTGCCCTAATTGGGTTCGACATTATCAAGATATGAGTGCCACAAAGGGTGACTTGCACGACTATTTTAAGTGTGGCTTAAATAGGAATTAACTTCTTCATACAAAATTCAGTTTAAGTGGCCACTTACACAACATTTTAGAAGTGGTGCAAGTCGCCCTAAGTTTAGATGAGTATTTTATAGTCGTCATAATATCAATGTTACAATTGCACAATTTTTTTTATCACAAGCCTGTTATCACAACTCTCCTAGATCTGGCAATAACCGATGCTGCCGACAAAATAAAAAAGGTTAGTGTGCATCATAATAACTCTCTCAGCGACCATGCCTTAATAGTTATTGAATTCGATATATCTAAACCTAAATCAGTACCAAAATATATACTAACTCGCACACTTAATAATCTAGATGACGATAACTCCGACTTCAGAAAGAGCTTAAAGGCTACGCCATGGGGGAAGGTCCTAGATGAAAATTGCGTGGAAGGGATGGTGGTAAAATTTAATGCTTTAGTAACAGAACTATTTGATGTTTATGCTCCGCTGCAAAAAAAAACTATTAGGAATACTAATCCTAAGCCATGGATTACAGACATGGTGAAATTTATGATGAGTCTCCGGGATGAAGCTGAAAAAAAATTTACTCGCACAAAGAAAGATACAGACCGTAACTATTACAGATCATTGAGGAATTTTGTTTCAGCAACAATAGAGAGAGAGAAAACAGCATATTTCAAATATTATGTAAACTGCAATAAGAACGACCCAAAGCAGATGTGGAAACACATAAAACAAACATCGCTTTTCCACAACAACTCGCGGGATTCTGACATACCTGAGGAATTAAATTGCCCAAAAAAAATAAATAAACATTTCTTGGATATACCGGGAAACTCAAACGCAGACTCGAAATTAATAGCTTATTTTAATAACAACAAATATAATAATAAAGAATTTCAACTTAATTGTGTGACTGAGACTGACATAGAAAAACACTTGCATAGCATCAAGTCTAATGCCGCAGGGCATGACAAAATTACTATAAAAATGATTCTCCTGACATTACCTTTTACACTTCCAATCATTACAGCGATTGTAAATGAGTCTATAAAACAGCAATCATTCCCAGATTGTTGGAAATTAGCTATTGTTAGGCCGATTCCGAAAAACAATAATATTCAGCAGTATAAGGATCTTCGTCCCATAAGTTTATTACCAACATTATCTAAAATCTTAGAAAAGGTAATAAAAATTCAAATGGTGACTTATATAACGAATGAAAGAATATTACCAATCTCACAATCCGGTTTCCGCAGTGGACATGGTACGGAAACTGCTTTATTAGAGGTGACGGACGACTTGCTTTCGGCTTCAGATTCGTCTTTATGTAATGCCCTGGTACTCTTGGACTTCTCCAGAGCATTCGATTGTATTAATATACAACTAATGATTGCAAAAATGAGATATTATGGATTCTCCGATAGTGCTTGCAAGTGGTTCCTATCATATTTGAATGGTCGGAAGCAAATTGTGGTGACGGAGGACAAAAAAGGAAACCGAATCTTTTCTGATCCTGGACTACTGTGCAGAGGTACTCCACAAGGATCTATAATTAGCCCTATTTTATTCATTTTGTACACAGCGGACCTACCTAAACTCCTCAAGTATTGCAAGTGTCACCTTTATGCAGACGATACGCAAATTTATCTTCCTTTTTCGGCTGCAGAAACCAATCTAGCAATGGATAAGATAAACATGGACCTAAATGCTATCTCTAATTGGGCAGAACAAAACTGTTTGGTGTTAAATCCGCTTAAGTCAAAACTTATCTTAGTAGGCACAAAACAACAACGCCTAAGAGTGCTTCGTCATGATCCAAAACTTGTTGTTAACGGATTAGAAATACCACGAACGGAGAAAGCTAGAAATCTCGGATTAGTATTTGATGAAGATTTGAGATTTGAAGCTCATATAAATGAAAAAATAAGAACTGCTTTCTACAAAATAAAGGTACTCTATGGCTTAAGAAAATATCTAACCGAAAACATCAGAGAAACTCTTGTCGAACTCCTGGTATTGTCGCCTTTTAACTACTGTAGTGCAGTATATGGACCGCGTCTTTGGATTAAGACTGAAAAAGCAGTGCAAAGAGTGCAAAATGCTTGTGCTAGATTTTGTTACCATATACCTAGAAGAGCACACGTGACACCTTACCTAAATGAGCATGGTACTCTGAATATGAAAAATAGACGGGAATTGCACTTGGCTTGCCTGACACACAAAATAATCTGGAATAAATGCCCGGCATATTTATATAAAAAACTGAGCTGGTTTAAAGATTGCTCTGGCTATAACACCCGTGCAAAAGAATCGGATCTTCTAAGGATACCAGAGCATAGATCCGCTGGTTTCAGGGGGGGCTTCAAGTACAGGACAGCGAAAATCTGGAATACCATTCCACCTCCTCTAAGGATAAAATTATCTGAAAAAACCTTTAAATTGCAATATCGAAAGGTGCTTTTAGAAAACCAGACAGCTCTGTACTTGTAAGGCTGACCCTGGATCCGGAGGCAAGAACATAATGCACACACGCACACACATGCACATACACACCCTTTACTCGCCCACTCTACACACAGGAACTCTACTCTACACACGTGGACACTCCCTAAAGGTACATATATGTATATATATATATATATATATATGTATGTATATATGTGTATTTTATGTATATGTATGCGTAAGTGTATTGTATGTATTCTTATTATAAACATTATATTTATTCATATTATATAAGCAAGTAGTATATGTATATTCTAAATTATTGTAGGTACAAATTTATATTGTAAGTTTGTTACCTTTCTCTTACATGTAAGTTTAGTTTTTAGTTTTTTTGGGTAGTGGCTGAAAATCAGCGCTGCCAAGATCACTGCGTTGACTTGGTTGCATAATGCTGAGCCTCGACCCTTTGTCGTAATATGGCAATAAATGCTTTCTATTTCTATTTCTATTTCTATTTATCTAAGTTTTATTTTTGTTAATGTTTGAAACGTTTCTTATTGTGCAATAAAGTGTAACAAACAAATGTTCATTATCGAGATAATTTTCGTTACGAACTCTGCTGTAATGCCTAACTCGTAATTCTCTCAAGAATTTTTTTAAGAAGGTGCCCTAAATCAGTCGGACCTTGTGACTTTTCTTTAAAAATAAACAGTACCACAAAAAATTTAAGTTTCAAACTATAATTGTAGGAAGCAATTTTTGCCGGCATTTACAAAAAATTAAAAAGAAAAAATGTTGATAATTTGGGTTTCCTCTGACGCAAGTCGAGAGGCGTGATAAAGACAGGTTCGTATTGGCGGCAGGGCTGCCACCTCTTCGGGTTAGCAGTATAATAATCTTGGTCCGGATTTTTTTTATTTAGCTACATATTCACGGTACATAAGTAAATACATATATGCTAACTCATTTTCTATATGTATAAATATGTAAAACAAAGTCGATAAGTTTTATTATTTAGAGCTTGGGAACGGGTGGATCAATTTTTATGGTTAGAATTTGTTAGATTTGTCTCCACCCCGAATATCAGAATAATTCAAACATGGCAAAATACACAAAAATATTGTTGACTGGGTTACAACATGAAATGCCTTCCCATAGACCATGATCGTGTACCCAGGTAATGGTCTAATTTCGTTCTAAATTCTATCCCCTGAGACCATCCCATGAATGCGCGGTTATATTAAATTCTGTATTATTGTAGTGGTATATAATACTTAAATAGATAATGTTTTTTTTTTTTGCTAACAATCTTATTACGTTTTGCAACGCAACTATCGGTAGTTATCTTTTAAGTTTGCGTTGTTATGTTGGTTATATTGAATGTTCACTTCTGACACTTTTATTGTAAATAATTCAATAGTTCATTCAGTTCTTTTATCACCTTTAAATATGTGCAGTACTAATTTTACTTGTATTGCATTAGCACTTTATTTTTATAATTCTTGTTAATAAAACAATTAAGGTAAGTACTTACAAAAAGAGACACAGTTTTGCAGACCGTGTAACAATTCGTCGCAATTATGGCGATTCCCACGGTGATAAAGATTCTTCCGACGGGTAGTGTAGTCAGTGTACTTCATAACCTGGTATCCGTCATTGTGGTAAAACCACTGTTCAAGGACCTCACAGCTTATGCTGATTTTCTTAGCCCCCCCCCCATGCACTTAAGCATGATGTTATGTAGCTTTTATGTTATTCAGTAATAATTCTGGTTCATTTAGGGAATTATTCTGGTGAGTTTTACTTCATTCCGTTCAGTGGTTTTTGCGTGATGCGCGCTCAAAAAAAAAACGTAGTGAGACAGACATATATGTACATGAGACAGAGACAAAATTTAAAAATTTATTATATGTATAGATGTTAAAAACCTTTCTTTTCCAACATTATTTTTTCGGTAAAAATAAAAGGAATGTGCGGTAAGCCAGGCTGTAACACTAGCGCCACCGATTTGAAAATACGATGTTTATAAGAAGATAGGTATGTATTTTTTTCATAGATTTTTTTTCACGACGTCGGTAGTCAAATTATATTAATGGGATTTGTATTTCTGTATTTTCAAATTTGCCTACTTTTCCCCCAACTTTTCGCTCGCGCAGCGCAATAAGTCCCATACAAATACGTGCGCTCGGAGAACCCAGCCTTAATATAAATAGTATATTTCATTACGAGTGCGGAAAGCCTGTCATTGCAAAGAGTTCCGACAATGTCTACCCGAGCCGAGGCGCAGCCGAATTAAATCTGATATTGAAACAAATTAGTAGCTTTTTAGAAATATTTGCATGAATCATAAAAACTCTTAAGATTTTTTTTAGTAAAAACTTCGTGGTTGGTGTTTTCTTTTTAAAAGACATTTTTAATACAGTTGCTCAAAAAGTGGCGTATTGCAGGGACGTATAGCGTTCGGGATGTGGGCTATTACATACTCGAGCTTTTTCTTTACCTTTTCCGAACTCGTGCGTTCTCTTTCCCAACTGTCAAATTAATGTCTATTAAAAAGAAAAAACCAACCACGAAGTTTTTATTAAAAAAAATTCATAGAAGCTTTTATGATTCATGCAAATATTTCTAAAAAGAAGCTACTAATTTGTTTCAATATCAGATTTAATTATTTGATTCAATTAGGTTAGGTTAGGTTTAATTTTATTTCATCTCATTAAATTTCATTTTCATTTCATATCAATAAAAAAATTCTACTGAAGACTTGGCTGTATGGGCATAGTTCCCTTTTCCTACCCAGAATGGATGAAGAAAAAAAATTCTTATATTCTTTTACGATTGGCGCCATTTTCCAAAAATTTTTTTTATTAAATTGCTTCATTTTTTGCAACTGTATTAAAAATAGCTGCGCCTCGGCTCGGGTAGACATTTGTCGGAACTCTTTGCAATGACAGGCTTTCCGCACTCGTAATGAAATATACTATATTTTGACAGTTGGGGAAGAGAACGCACGAGTTCGGAAAAGGTAAAGAAAAAGCTCGAGTAAACAGCCCACATCCCGAACGCTATACGTACCTGCAATACGCCACTTTTTGCCGAAACCTCCGCGACTGAATTTTTTTAAAGGTGGCAGCCCTGATTGGCGGCAAAGGCAGCCATCTTGACCGGTGCGCGTCACGATGCGGTATCAACGCACTGCCTCGATGATTGCAATGCAAGCATATCGATTAGGCTATTTATTACTCACACGAGTGCATCGAATCAATTCGTAGTGGTAAAAGTGAAGGCGAGACAATTTTGTGTAGCGGTTGTTTACCATCGCATGCCTCCAAGTGCCGTCGTAGTGCAGTAAGAGCAAAATAGTAACTTTGAATTTTTGGCTGTGCTCCCGTGACGTGCCGTAGGTACTTGAAGAGGTTCTCGTCTTAATTACGGGAGCCCCTCTTCAATTACGTTGTGGCGTCGCCACTAAGAATAATAAATTCCACACAACACAATCACAATCAAAATGGGATAAAAATGTTGTGGGAACCAGGGAAACATTAAAATACACCCAGGAATAAAAAATAATTGAAAGTTACAAAGTAGACTGAGACTTTATACCCGTCCATCATTGAGATTTGTTAGCTAGGTATTTGAAGTTTGTTATTATATTATAGGTACTTTATTGGTGTGTAAAACAGGTAACGAATAATAGATATAAGAGGATCACCTGTTCAAGTCTGTTTATCGCGGATAAATAAAAAGTTACGGTCTTATTTATAAAAACACGATTCCTTTCTGTTAACTATAATAAACCTTTTTAAAAAAGTACCTAGACTGAGACTTCAGACCTCCCTCTTGTGTGTTTTGTCCTTTATAATATAAACCTATATTATAGGTGTGTAAAACTGATAACAAAGAATCAATAACATAGAGTAAGTATATTTTATAACATAGTTAACAGCACAGACAATAACGTTTAACAGTATAGATCTAAAATGTCACCCAATGTAAACAAGAACTACCTGAATTACTTTTCTCCGTTTTAACTTCCGTCCAATCTTTCGGATTGACATATTTACTCCTCCAGACCTTCTAAATTCCTTCAACCTTGCTCAATGTTATTCCAGATAGATATGTACTTAGTCTCCGAAAAGCCGGGTCTCCTGCTCGTGTGAATCATGAAACATTACACAAAACAATCGGTTTTCAATGCTCCAAATTAATCTTTATTTTGCTTCCCCTAGCAACGAAAATGTTTTGCGCAAAGAAAACGGAATGGTTTGTGTAATGTTTTTTTAGCAGAAGACACACCTGTAAAGAATTAATGGAACTGATGTCCAGTGTTTATAGTCTTAACTCTTTAATGTCACTGAAACACAACATTCCAGATAGGTATGGAATCTCCGTGAGCGATGATGGGACAGATCATTTGCATGCGCTCGCGTCTAAACGAGCTGAACTAGACATAATAGATAATATAATTTGTTATGATAACGATCAGTTTACAGAAAACTGGTAAGACTAGCTCCTCTAAAAATAGAATAATATTCAATAGTAGAGTTACACTTATCACACTTATGTTTGCGATAAATTGCAATAATTTCTACGATTCGTTACTATTTATGAAGCGTCTCTTTATCTAAATCGATAAAAAAAGGAAAGTCGATGTGAATTTTATTCCCACGGCGAGCTGTCTAGAAGATTTTAAAATAGAAAAGCGATTTTACGATTCTGTTTACATAATTTACTAAAGACGTATATCCACAGACTTTAAACTGCCTCTGAGGAGTGTTTCAGAGGAATCGTGTTTTTTTTTTACAAATAAGACCGTAGGTCTTTGTTAATTTTTCCGGTTACTTAGTTATTTACTGTGTCGCAAAGTTTACAACATTTTCCCCGGCCATCACTAATGGCCAGTTTCTGAATTGAGAATTTCGGTGCTGTCTCTTTGAATTTCTCAGAATAGACGTGACAGAACGTTACTTAAGTATTTACTTATTGAATTCTTATTTAGTAACCGGCTTCCCGGTCTTGTGCCGCCCGCATCTAGCGACTCCCCGCCATCTGAACATTTTTTTTAAATTTCAAAACTTGACTGCGGAACCCTAAAAATCAGACGTAATTTTCCCAAACTTAATTACGTCGTCTATTTTCTATTTATATTGAGACAATCAGCACATCTCTAGTTTTACTTATGCATATTTGATTGGTGCTCTCAGTTTTATGACAATTTATTTCATTTAGTGGATTTGGATTCTCTTCTTACGTTTATGTATTGTATTTTTACCTATTAGACTATAGTAGGGACACATACAATACGAATAGGCTTTAGTAACAAAAACACCTGGAAAATCTCTCAGGAATGTTTGCATCTTGGACTGCCCCGTTCCCTCTCATCAACCAAACCTTTGACAGGTTGCATAGATCTGTTGTCGATTCTATTCGAGGGCCGGCCGCCGGCCGGTCGGGCCGGCGGACCCTATACGAAACGAGCTCCCAAGGAAAATCGTCCATGTGCACCCATTGGTTATGCGCGTGACCTTCAATAGCGGACCGTCTTCGCTTATTGTTTCGCTTATTGTTTCGCTTATCACAAGCCGCGCGCATTAACCAGGACCTAGGACTTGGACTCGTGGAACGGATTATAATATTCTAACCTGTTGCCTTTCATATGGCAACAGGTTAGACTTAGGTAACTCGGGAGCGAGATACGATATGTATGACACACATATCAGACAATCACGTGTTATATCCCAGAGATATAAACCCAATCTCGCTCCCTGGTTCTCATCTGGTTGGAACTCGGTATATCAATAAGCGAGACGCGGATTTGCGGATATGGTCTCATAGATTGTTTGGTTAACCCACCAACTCTTTCAGCTCACTAACTCAGAGAGAGAGAGAGAGAGAGAGAGAGAGAGAGAGAGAGAGAGTATGAGGTGGATGCAGTATAAAGTTGGAAATAAGGGACTTCACACACGGCAGCGCTAATATAAAGGTGTATATTATAGCACGATACAATTCATTGCAAATCTTTCCATAGAAATCGGCAGGAGACCACACGCCAGAGCCATAATGTATATTTTTACATCTTCGTATCTTAAGATACAGAGAGATACAAAAATATACATTTTATACCTTAGCAGCTGGAAAGTGAGACGGAATTAAGGCAAATATACATTACATTAGCTGCCGTGTGTGAAGTCCTTAAGTGTCGGAGAGTGAGCTGGATATAAAGCGGGAAATAAGTGTGAATTGGTGACTTGAAGCGTAAAGAGAAGCATAGATTTGACAGATATGAGATATAATGTAATGAATATGACCTTGACAAGAAAATTAAAAACCATTGATGTGGTGGCCCGATCGGGTCACCACAAGGTTTCCTTCTGATTCGCAGCTCGAAAGTTTTAGTTAAAAATTGAGATATCAATAAGATATAGTATATCCCAGAGAGAAAGACATGAGATATGGTCACTCCCTTCAGTCAAAGACCCACTTTGTGCAGGTCCACAACAGGTGCTATTTCAGTAGCGTGGAGTGGCCGTTGCCGTGGAAACGCGCCTCGCCCCGCGCCCCATGGCAACAGCTCTTTGCAAACACTTGACCCGACGACGGTAGTAATCTTTCACCGTGTTCACCTGGCCTTGCGTAATATTTAACTAAGGCCTCCGAGAGGCACTTGTCCGTAATGAGCAGTGATCGAAATAGCATGAGTATATCCTCCTACGTTGAAGATTCATGGACCTAGGAACAAAGTCAGTTTCGATACTTTCGGATCACTTCGGATACTTTGTGAGAAAATAGTATATTTCATTACGAGTGCGGAAAGCCTGTCATTGCAAAGAGTTCCGACCATGTCTACCCGAGCCGAGGCGCGGCTATTTTTAATACAGTTGCGAAAAAATTAAGCAATTTAAGAAAATCTTTGTAAAATGGCGCCAACAGTAAAAGAATATAAGCAGAGATTTTTTTTTCTTCACCCATTCTGGGTAGGCAAAGGGGAACTACATATGCCCATACAGCCAAGTCTTCAGTAGAATTTTTTTATTGATATGAAATTAATATGAAATTTAATGAGACGAAATGAAATGAAACCTAACCTACCTCATTGAATCAAATCATTAAATCTGATATTGAAACAAATTAGTAGCTTCTTTTAAGAAATATTTGCATGAATCATAAAAGCTTCTATGAATTTTTTTTAATAAAAACTTCGTGGTTGGTTTTTTCTTTTTAATAGACATTATTTTGACAGTTGGGAAAGAGAACGCACGAGTTCGGAAAAGGTAAAGAAAAAGCTCGAGTATGTAATAGCCCACATCCCGAACGCTATACGTCCCTGCAATACGCCACTTTTTGAGCAACTGTATTAAAAAAAATATATTCAAAATGTTTTTTGGGCGGAGGTAAATACAAAATATTTTTTTCTTTGTGTGATAATAACAATTTAAAAACGAAGTCATTATAGGACCTATGCAATAAAAAAAGAAAATATAATAATAAATATAATATTGTCGTGGATTAGAGAAACTCCTCCAGCATATTCTTGAAATAAATGCTTTTAACAGTCTACGTAAGTAATTGACAGTCTGTGACCAATTTATAAGTTGTAATTAAAAAAATGCGGCGTGCGTGCATGCAACGACTAATGAATGTTGAGGAAGCGAGAGTGATCTGTCGGGATCGTGGCAAGTGGCAGTCCCTGGTCTCTGCCTACCCCTCTGGGTTACAGGCGTGAGTTTATGGATGTATGTATGTATGTATGTAATTTAAAAAAATCCACGGAAAACTGTTGACTTAAAGGCTTGTTTAGGCTTGATAGGCTTATGATATTATATCCAACGCCTTGAGGGATGTTAATTTACTATTGTTTGCCATATGGCTTTACCCACGTACACTGTACGAAATTTTGGTCGGGGTTATATTTTGGTGGTGGTGAGGAATGACCTGTGGTCGGTACTGTCCATGTATGGGGTGGACAGCGTCTTGCTGCGAGCTCTGAAGTCTCTCTATGAAGACTCCAGTGCTTGCGTTAGAATTAATGGGGCGTATACTGACTGGTTTAGCATTCGCAGGGGTGTAAGACAGGGATGTGTCGCCTCCCCATGGTTGTTCAATTTATTCATGGACAGTTGCCTGACTGATTTGAAAGAGAATGACTTTGGGATAAGGATGGGTGAGCTACTGGTCAAATGCTTGTTATACGCCGACGATCAGGTTTTGTTCGCATCGTCGGTTGAAGACCTGCAGACACAAGTAGCAGTAATGGATGAGGCGTTTAAAAGGAAAGGAATGAACATTAATGTGAGTAAGACAAAAGTAATGGTGTTCGAAAAAGATGATGAAATGACTGAGTGCAAGATAAGAATTAGAGGTGAAAGGGTGGAACAAGTGAAAGAATTTGTCTATTTGGGGAGCCTCTTTACCAGGGATGGCAAGTGTGAAGGTGATATAGAAAGAAGAGTAAAAGCAGGAAATTGTGTAAACGGTGCATTGCACTCCTTTGTGAGTGGCCAAAACATCTCCAAAAGAGCTAGATTGGCTATCCATAATGGAGTGCTAGTCCCAACACTTATGTATGCTAGCGAAACTTGGGTATGGCAAAAGAAGCAAGAAAGTACGATTAATGCAGTAGAAATGAGGTCCTTGAGAAGTATGTCTGGCGTTACTTTGAATGATAGGATACGCAATAGTGTGATTAGAGAACGTTGTGGACTGAAAGAGGATGTAGTGACAAGAATTGAGAAAGGAATGTTGCGTTGGTTTGGACATGTGGAGAGGATGAAGGAAGAAAGATTGACAAAACAAATATATCGAGCGAATGTGGATGGAAGGGCCGGTAAGGGACGACCCAGACGGACATACTTCGACCAAATAGAGGATGTATTAACAAAGGGAAAGACCGAAACCGGCGTGCGTGCATGCAACGACTAATGAATGTTGAGGAAGCGAAAGTGATCTGTCAGGATCGTAGCAAGTGGCACTCCCTGGTCTCTGCCTACCCCTCTGGGATACAGGCGTGAGTTTATGTTATGTTATGTTATGTTATGTTATATTTTGTTATATTTTTACATATTCCGACTCGAACTTGGTCGATTTTTGGTAGGCTGTGACCACAAACTTTTTTGAGGGCTGGATGCGCGCCCGGGTAGGTTGTATGAGTTTAGTTTCCCTCGCCTCGAACATAAACAAAAATGTTTCTATGTATGGCCGGTTCGATTACTGTTAATCAAAGAACGGGACAGGACATTTTATTGCGATCGGCCAAAATATCATATCTTTGGTCGATATATTCGATACATTAGAAAAATATCGATACGATATACATTTTTTTCGATTTGCCCATCCCTAATGGTCAGACGCTCGCAAAGTTGCATCTAGGTACGGTACCTCGTTTTCCGAGTGTCAGGTTGCTGTGACCGCGTTGCGGCCAGTCCGTCCGGATACACGGGTGAAAGGAGCCCACCACTAGCCCGCATGCCTTCAAAGAAACTAAGACAAAACACGATCGAAACAGACGCGGTCACATTATTATAGTGTATTTTTCCTTACTTGGCAAAAGTAGTAAACCAACATGGCGTAGTGACATTTTACAGTATTGGGTATCACTGAGGGAACTGCACAAGTTTGATGGAATTTTCGCATTAGGGACCGCCCTACAATTTGTACGAATGTCTTTAGTCAGGGTGTTTTTTTATCTATCAGTTTGTGATGTTCTTGTCTGTTTACCATAGCACAGGTTATTCTGGTTTGGGAGCAGGTCGCGTGATTGTGTTGTGTGCATCAAACTGACAAGATAAGACAAAAAAAATATTAAAAACAAAAACACACTTTCAAAATGGCACAAGTGTGATGTGAAAAGTTGTTTCTGTTATAGTATCTTGCTCTAATGCAATAGAGTTATTCGATAGGTGTTACAATAAATACAATTCAATATTTCGTCAATACGAACGACACTTGAGAAAACTTCGAAATCGGTATAATGTGGGTTCTGTATTACTGAAAATAAAAAAAATGTTTTTATAGTTTATTCTACGCTATACTTAACCTGAGTTGATTATCAATTATTAATCGCGGCTTTAGGATACGTCCATTAAATACCTAAAGCTTGGCCAAAAAGAGTTGAAAGTATTGAAAGATAAATAAACGTGGTATTTTTTTTTCTCTACGAATAGTATTTTTCATGTGAGCTGTCGAAAAGTAATTTTAGTCACGTGGTACAAAAACGCGCCACACAAATCGGACTCAAACTATGACGTCAGAACTTGAACGTAACGTCTTATAATGTATGGAGCGTTTCTCAATATTCGAGTTATTTTTAGAAAACGTTTACAACTCAATGAAAAAACGAAATCTAATATGTTTTTTGTTATTAGAGTAACTTGATTTTTCGATTTTTTTGGGACGCTAAAAACCCCGAAATAAATATTTTTATTTTGAAAAAAAAATCTTTAGTTTTTCTATGACTTCTGTAGTATAAAAGCAATGCCACTTCAATATAAGTTTCACGCAAGTTCCCCATTTATCTCTTATACCAAACTCAATGAATAAAATATCAGCGGTCACATTCCCAACGCATACTGTAGAGAAAGATGTGACGTACCACTCTTAGGCCCGACGTTCTTGACACGAATAAACAGATTGTATCTAATTTAAATGGTGATGACATAGCTAATTAGAAGAAAAGGGCAAGCATGCTACGCAACGCCGTTAGTCCGTCCGTAGGAACACGTCCCTGTAATGTTAAGGTTGTCTGGAAGAGATCGCTTTTAGCAATAAGACCGCCAATTGTATACGGCAAAACTTAGACATGTAAGCCTTTTAATGTGTTTTGTTTTCTGGTGTGTACAATAAAGTGTTCTAATCTAATATAATCTAATCTACTGTTAGCAGGAGGGTGTTAAAAATTTACTTCGGACCCGAAAGCCACGCATCCAATCCAAATCAGTCGGTCCCTCAATGCTGAGCATCATGATGGGGATGGGTGTAGATTCATAGATAGATAGAATATTTTTTATTTTACACAAAGATTACATTAACAGAAATAGATTGATTGCTCTCCACCAGCCCTTCTATCACGTAACTGTCCACTCTATTGGGTTAACCATTTCAACGATTCCAAAGTGTCAAAACATGTATGTATTTACAGTCCGGAGTAGGTTAAATCGGACAACTCTATGCAGTGGATTCGTTGAGGCCGCCGTACTTGATTCGTAGAAGAGGACTCAGTCTGGTAGTATTTGCTTGTTTGTGATGTCCTTGTCTGGTTACTATAGCACAGACTTTTTTATTATTCGCCAAACAGTTTTCTATGTAGATGTTTTGGGTGCAGTGTAGAAACAGAAAGGTCAACAATCGGCCGGGTAATTGCGGACCCGTCCTAAGCTTCGGTCACACACAGCGACTAATCGCTGCGAACACTAGTCGCGGCGACAATTTGCGGCCTGCCTGTCTCACACAGCGAGTTCTACACGAGAATTTCGACCGTCATCGTCGTCGGTGCGCATTTGCAGCGAGGAAAATTGAACATGCTCAATTCTAGTCGCGGCGACTTCAACTCGCGGCTAGTGAATCTGGGCCTAGATTCTGTTAATGCATTGTAGTAACATGACAGCTGCATGAACATGGTGGTTTTCATTTCATGGCTGCTTTAAATCTACGCGGGCACACCCATCAAACCTTCTAGGCGTCAATGGTACGAAAAAACACGTCACGTGACCCGACAGTGTACCTGTCATTATACTACAATGCACTAACAGAATCGAGGCCCAGTTCGCAGCTAATAGCCTGTCACACACACACAGCGAATACTTGCGGAGATTAGTCGCTGTGTGTGACCGAAGCACTAGAGGCTATCCCGCGATGACGCACGGCGAGCCCTCTGCTGTAGAGTTAAGTGCTGCCTACACCAAACACATGCACGCGTACATACATTATAAAAACCGCAAAACTGTCAAAATAGACTGAAGTGAGATTCCCAGCTGCAGGCATAATGCCTCGCCAAATCGACACGAGCGGTAATCTGGTTATTATACGTTCATGATGTTCGTTGTTTATTTATGAAGTTGTAGTTCTCGTAGCAATACCACTAGTTAACTGTAAAGGAAAACATCGTGAGAAAACCTGAGCGTCTGAGGTGTTCACATACCTCTGCGTTTGAAATTGCTAATCCGCGGTGGGCACGCGTGGTAATTGAGCGCAGCGCTGTGAGAAGGCCTGTGCGCTGCTGTGGGATGTATAAAGGCTAAATAAAAAACCGGCCAAGTGCGTGTCAGTGTGACTTCGAATTCATGCACCGTTTTTGAGGAGGCTTGCTTTGCTTAACATACCGCACCCTTAATCCAATACTGGCACTAAGCGAAAAATGTAAATTGTGCAGGAGAAGCTATTAAAGATTTTCAATGTGTAGAAATGTATACAGTTCTGTATTATGCTTCGTTTTCCATCTACAGTTTTAAATAGGAATTTAAGTGAACTAGTCAGCGCTTAGTGTTGTAATATTTGCAATAGATGGCATTAAAACCAGAAATTTAGAGATTTTTGTTTAGTGACGGTATTGGATTAAGGGTGCGATACTTTAAAAACTATATGGCACTAAAATCGAAAAAACAACTATGGTTCAAGCGTCTTTTGGTCGGCACCGGCCAACAAAATAGTTTTTTTTCTCTATTACAACTTTAAATTTGGACAGATTTCAACCAAAGCTCTTTATCGTGATGTAATTAATATTCCCTCAAATATATTGCGAACGATTTCAAAATCACTTGTGGAGCTGCGCTAGTGACGTGAAAAAAGAAAGAAAATATATTTAATTTATGTCGTGTTTGACGATGTTGTGTGCATGTGGAGTAAATAAAACTATCAGTAGGTATACTCACAGTTCAGGGAACCATAAATAAACAAATACGTTTGGATAAGACACTGTATATTTTGGCTTATTACCTTTCTCTAGCATTCTGTATAAACGAGAAAAGGATAGAGGATGTGGCAGAGATAATGACACGCTTGTCGGCTCTCCAAGGCGTGTGCCATTCCAAAAATACTACAAGTTACAAGTCATCATTATGCAATACTTTTGGCGAATTACGCCTTTAGGACGTAAATAGACCGGGGCCTCGCTGGAGTGACGTGTGCTGCTGTCACGTCATTGGTAACCTCCGCCCAAAGGGTCATATCTTGACAGATGCTTCGGTTAGAGATCGACCTACCGAGATACGTGAAACTTGGGGATCGGCGCCTCACTTGCTCACTAGTTATATTCTTTTTGTTGCACTAACCCGTGCTGAGGACAATTTTAAAAACCTATTTAGAGGCTAAAAATTCCACCCATGCCGGGACTTGAACCCGCTCACTAGTTTTTGGCAAATATGAACCATCTATTGCCGAGTTTTCTGAAGAATCTTAGGCACCGATTTTGTAAAACCTGCAATGCGGTGAAGGTGGGTGAGGTCTTCTCACTGGTTTGGCCGGCCACGCGACGGACTATTAGCATAATGAGAAGATAATCAAAACCCTGCTATTGAATCGGCCCTGCCTGTGTAAACACTGCTTCTGTCCCTACAGTACAGATGCCGGAAAACATCTTGAACTGTGCGCAGCAATGGGATGGGAGAAAATCGTTTCGGCCGCGCGATTGGCCGATAAGTCGGTTCCGGCTGTCCGGCGCTGCAGTTTACTCCCCACTTTGCGCAGCTTTTTCCTCAAGATGTTTGTCGGCTCGGCGCGCTGCGACGCAATATCGCAACGCGCGGACGTTCACCTCCCGGCGTGTTTTCGATGTGCTATAAAGGCTAGACTTTGCTGTTTGTTTGGTAACGCTTTTGGTCTACTGGAATGTCGCATACGTTGTTTCGGATAGCACGGTGTAGATGTTTTATTTTTATTTTCTATTCTTAGGGACTATCCACATTATAATGGGCGCGGACGGGTAGGCGCAAACTAAAATAAACCTTAAATACTTATTAGGTTAAAGACGACAATACTAGCGCATAAAAAGACGAGAACGACACGGGAACGGGTTTTTTTGCACTTGTAGTCTGTAACTTCGTAAGTAATTAGGGATTATTTTAGATTGAAATCATACCGCCCGCACGTCGCCGGCCCTGTCTATGTCTATTAAGCCAGCAGCGGTCACACGTAAGGGGCGGAAAAGACGCGTCGTTAATCCAATTCACTTTCATACTAAATGTACTGAGAGGGACGAAGCCCACACAGAAGTGACGGGACGAGGGCGCGATTTCTTGGAGTATACAACGCGCGTCGTCGCGTCTTTTCCGCGCCCCTTCTGTGTGGCCGCTGGCCTAGGGTCTATCTAATGAGCCAATTGAAATTGTACTTTTCCTGCCTTTGATGGTAATTACGCCAAAAATTAGATGTCGTCACCTAAAAATGTTTTCCATTACGGGGCTCCATAGAGTAACGCCATCAAGGGAAAAAATCATATTTTCATCCCCCCATCTCGGAATAGTACATTACTTCAGAGGGAAGAAAGTTACAGTTCCATACCGAGATTATGGCATTTGCGCCACGAGCTTGCGAGGGGCGCAAACCATTTGAGGTATGGAACTGTACTTTATCCTGAGGTATGTATAGTGCTTTTTATTACACCTACGAGGAAAATTATAGACATAAATGCATAGAAATGTTTACAAAAAACACAAAGATAAATGCTAAATCAATCGAAGTTTTTGCGAAAATGCGCGGGCTTTTCCTTTTTTTATTCGCCCGTTTCTGGAGTAGGCTAAGATCATAACGTCATGCAGCCACTTCTTCCGTGATTCCGCGCGTTTTATATACAAAAACTAGGGGGTGAACCCCCTGCGCGCTTACGCGCGCCAACCCCCAGCCGCTCCGAGCTTCGCTCTCCGCGGCGCTCGGCCTAGGGCCTCGCTAGACACTTGACGTTGGGATTTGTCGCGTGGGAACATGTATGGTCTCGGCCTTCGGCCTCGGCCTGAACGGAGCTCGGCCTTCGGCCTCGCCGCGGCGGGGTTCCTGGGGCCCGCTTCGCGGAGCTCGGCCTTCGGCCTCGCAAGTTTGTCCCATCTGGCTTTTGCGTTATTGCTTGTTCGCCAGAAAATGTATAGTCTCGGCCTTCGGCCTCGGCCTGAACGGAGCTCGGCCTTCGGCCTCGCCGCGGCGGAGTTCTTGGTGCCCGCTTCGCGGAGCTCGGCCTTCGGCCTCGCAAGTTTGTCCCATCTGGCTCTTGCGTTGTTGCTTGTTCGCCGGAAAATGTGTGGTCTCGGCCTTCGGCCTCGGCCTGAACGGAGCTCGGCCTTCGGCCTCGCCGCGGCGAGGTTCCTCGTCCCCGCTTCGGCCTCGAAAAATGGTTTTTTTGAAAAATTTTTCATCTTTGTTTCAAATTTTGTACTAAAAGTCGATTTTCAGTACAAATTCTCCATACAAAATTTTCTCATTTTCAATCGTCGATATCTCGGCCGCCATCTTGAAAATCCAAAATGTCCGATTTTTCTCATATACCTGGGTCCTTTGACGACCCGATGCCGTTTAGGGCACGTCTCCAGCATGTGCCCAGTTGGCTGCCGACTTTTTTGCGCAGAGGTCGATTTTTTGGGCGGCTATATTCTCGCCCCTATTTTGAATTTGGAACGTTCAAATTTTTTTTTCACAATAAGATCACGTAACAAACACCTGTTTCAAATTTCATCCAAATCGGCCGGTAAACAAAAAAGTTAGCCCATTTGTATAGGAGAACGCGTTCGAAATTCAAAAATCGGCTTCATAGGATGGCTGTATATCATACATTTCCTACAACTTTCTCATACAACATTTTCACGTAGCTCTTACCGTTTCCGAGGAAACCTATAGATGATCAGTCAGTCAGTCAGTCAGTGAGTATACTGGATTGTAGCTATATATATTAGTAACTAGGGGGTGAACCCCCTGCGCGCTTACGCGCGCCAACCCCCAGCCGCTCCGAGCTTCGCTCTCCGCGGCGCTCGGCCTAGGGCCTCGCTAGGCACTTGACGTTGGGATTTGATAAGTGGGAACATGTATGGTCTCGGCCTTCGGCCTCGGCCTGAACGGAGCTCGGCCTTCGGCCTCGCCGCGGCGGGGTTCCTCGTTCTTACTTCACAATTTTATGATGGCTTGCGTTGCATCATTCTCATCGAAAGAGTAAACGGTGTTTTTGAGTTGTCTTATTTATAGAAAAAAAAAACACTGCTTAAAACAATCCTCAGAAACAGTTTAAATAGTGTGTGGTACAGGGAAAGACGTAGTCACACATTAGGAATCGTGTTAATAATTTTTGTAAGCATGAGCAAAACATTATAAGTGAGCTACACAATATTGATTTTATTCCGGAATCACTTACTCGTAGTTAGTAAGCGATTCCGGAATAAAGTAAATGATGGCTAACGGTATTGTTCCTATTAATAAGATTCTTCTAAAACACTCTCTAGAGACTGTTTGAGTGGTGGAGTTTTGATAAATAAGATCGAATTAGACCACTTTTTAAATTATATTAAGTCGCCATTTAAATCGACTTTTATGTGAAGAATTTTAGTTAAATGCTGCTTAAGCCACATTTAAGAAAGTGGTGCAAGTTGCTCTGAGACTTGTTAATGAAAACAGAAAGATATTAGTATGAATTTTCGCCTTTATTTAAAGATAAAATAATTTTAAAATAAACTGAAGACATAAGCTGAGAATAAGTGCGTAAAAGTTAGTGGCAAAATCCACTTAGATTCGCATTCATTTACATTTAGCGTGTTTATTATAAAAAATGCCCAAAACAGTCGTCAAATGTAGTTTGAACAGTCCGTGGTAGTCTTTTCTTTCATATAGACTATTTAAACTGCATTTGGGGAGTTTTAAAAGGTTTGATAAAATAAAAATTGTTAGTAGGTAAATAGATAATTAGTCATTCACAAAATAGTGTCAATTGTAGCAATAGCAACACAACTTTATTCTGCATAGCATCAGGATGTTGGTCAGTCGTGGAATAGTAAAATGGAGGCTAAATAAATCAAAAATTTGACTAACGATAAAAAAATAACGCTTAATTTAAGTTCATAAGCATTGACGACTAAGCAAGATCAATTAAAATAGTAAAAAAATTATAAGATGGAAACGATTAGAAAAAAAACAGTCCTTAGGTATGTTTTGTTAATACACAGTGCATGCGATAATTGCTAAGCATCGTCTTTGACAGACATTTTTATTGTATAGGTGCATGAAGTTCACCCGCAAGAACTTGTCGCTGTCGCCGAGACGTGTACAGCCGATAGCACATGCACCTTGGTACACTTGTATGTATACTCTTCTGCGTTTCGTGAAGCAAGAGTGCAATTAAAATGTCGTTTGCACAAATAAAATTTAAGCTTGTTAGTAGTTAGCTAGCTAGCATTTTTATACAAATTCTTGTGTTGTGTATGACAACACAAGCAGACGCAATGAAAATGTGCAAATGCTGCCTATGTTGGAGTGCTTGGTTGTTCGATATTGTTAGCCGATAAGAAAGCAGCGCGCGGAGCCTTTTCTTTTGATGTGGAATCGATTGTAGAAACTCTTGATGGATGTGGCGGTGGTGGCGTCTTGGTTTGTATCGGGCCGTCTGAGTAGCTAACATTGATACATATTTGTTTCATCGTCCGTAAGCCGCAGCTAACTCACAGGTACGTTTTCTCTGTCAGTTCCTTCTCAGGGGTACATATTATTACAATATCTAAAATAATAAAATCTACACTTAAAACCCTGATGCTCAAAACCCCTAAAATTACAATACCTAATGGTTGGTTGATAAACATAACATAACATAAACTCACGCCTGTATCCCAGAGGGGTAGGCAGAGACCAGGGAGTGCCACTTGCTACCAGAAAAGTGCGAAAGTTGTAAATATAGAATGATTATTTGGGGTACGTAACATACCGACGTTAAAAACGCCGGATGTTACAAAACCTACGAATGGAATGCCAAATGTTACGATAACGAATGTTCGTAATCCCGAAAGTACGATAAACCATAAAGGTACACAGCGGGACCTGTAGGTTAGACTTGTGATCTCACTGCGTGCTGGTTACCATTAAAATTCTACTGACAAATAAAATTTGTTGCTTATAGGTTACTGTAAGATGCAAAAGAATATTTGCTTGGCTCGGAAATTAACTTACACTAATAATTTCGGTTCGTTTTCGGTCTTACATGTTCAACCTAACACGCTCCTACGCGCTCCGCTACGCTACGCGCTTCGTCGCACCTATATTTTTGTTGTTGCAAATAGAAATTATTAAAACTTTGTCATTTTGTACTTTCGGCTTTTGAACAATCGTCATTTTAACTTTTCTTATTTTGTTATTTCGTACTTTCGTTATTTTGAGCATCACGGTTTTAAGAGTAGATATTATTATTTTAGATATTGTAATATGTACCTCTCCTCAGTCTTGTTTTCTTTTTGTTGTATCGTCATGGCTGATGGGTGTTACTGGATGTTCCATGCCATTAAGCCCGGTGGATGCACGTCTGTAATGTCACTCTGGTTTTTGCTGTTACGAGGCCGGTCTATCTAATTGGTATGTTCTTCTACTTCTCTTCATTCTGCTTGTTAACATGAGCTTCTCAAGATTATTGGGACCAACCCCAGAGGTGGTTCTAAGGAAGCTAGGTGATGACATTCTTCATAACGTAGTTAAAGGACATAAACTACGTAGTAGTAGTCTGCAGGGCTTGTTTTCTTCGATTCAGACAGACCGTATCGATCTGAAAAAAGAAAAAAAATATGTTGAGTGCTAGAACGGTTTATGGAATGATGTTTTGACCATAGAAAATTTTGATTGCATATTAACGAGTAGGTTTACTAATGTATTGCCAAAAATCGTTTCCCAAAGTATTACTTCCCAAACTGTTTTCCGCAAATTATCACTTGGCAAAAAAACATTTCTCAAAACAACTTAAAGCAAAAGTTATTATGGCAAGTTATTGTTTACCAAATAAATACTTGGTCAAATTTGTGGGGTCGCAGTTCTAATCAACTTAACCCACTTTTCTGGTAACAGTTGGTGTCTGTGGGGGGTCACAGTTCTAACCTAACCTAACCCACTTTTCTGGTAACAGTAGGTGTCTGTGGGGGTCGCAGTTCTAACCTAACCTAACCCACTTTTCTGGTAACAGTTGGTGTCTGCGGGGGTCACATTTCTAACCTAACCTAACCCACTTTTCTGGTAACAGTAGGTGTCTGTGGGGGTCGCAGTTCTAACCTAACCTAACCCACTTTTCTGGTAACAGTTGGTGTCTGTGGGGGGTCACAGTTCTAACCTAACCTAACCCACTTTTCTGGTAACAGTAGGTGTCTGTGGGGGTCGCAGTTCTAACCTAATCTAACCCACTTTTCTGGTAACAGTTGGTGTCTGTGGGGGGTCACAGTTCTAACCTAACCTAACCCACTTTTCTGGTAACAGTTGGTGTCTGTGGGGGGTCACAGTTCTAACCTAACCTAACCCACTTTTCTGGTAACAGTAGGTGTCTGTGGGGGTCGCAGTTCTAACCTAACCTAACCCACTTTTCTGGTAACAGTAGGTGTCTGTGGGGGTCGCAGTTCTAACCTAACCTAACCCACTTTTCTGGTAACAGTTGGTGTCTGTGGGGGTCACATTTCTAACCTAACCTAACCCACTTTTCTGGTAACAGTAGGTGTCTGCGGGGGTCGCAGTTCTAACCTAACCTAACCCACTTTTCTGGTAACAGTTGGTGTCTGTGGGGGGTCACAGTTCTAACCTAACCTAACCCACTTTTCTGGTAACAGTAGGTGTCTGTGGGGGTCGCAGTTCTAACCTAACCCACTTTTCTGGTAACAGTTCGTGTCTGTGGGGTCGCAGTTCTAACCTAACACACTTTTGTCTTAATGAAACTTGACGCAGTAAAATTATGCGAAATGATAATTTGACCAAATGAATAAAATGCGAAATGAAAACTTGTTAAAGTTTCATTTGGGAAATGAAACTGATGCCATAAGTTTATTGGGAAGTAAAATTTGGCGAAAATACTTTGGCTAAACGGGGCGGTATCCCTAACGAGTAGTCTGTGGCATTTCCGAATACATATCAGATTTTGTCACACTTGTATTATGTTAAAAAGTACAATTTACAGAGTACTATCATCATCATCATCAGCCATTTTACGCCCACTGCAGGACATAGGCCTCCCTCATGGTTTTCATAAGCCTGAGGGGTTTTGCCATAATCGCCACGCTCGGCAGGCGGTTTGGCGATCGCAGTATGCGGTTGGAATCTCAGTGTCTTATACAATACTAAAATACAAGTAAGTATTTATAAGTATGAAATATAGAAATATCTATATCAAAAATAAGTTTCATGTAATTCAAGACTTTAAAAGTAAGATGAATAACATGCAGTGGTTGTTATGTTACTTTTGAACATAAAAGCGGCAGTGTTGCACCGATAGAACACCGGCTTCACATGTGTGAAGTCGTGGGTACATTTCCCAGTATGTACATATGACTTTTATTTGTTGTAGTTGTGAAGGAAAACATGCGAAGGACGTTCGGACTCGAGTGTCTGAGGTGCTCACATATCGCAGTGCTGGAAAATTTTAAGCGCGTAAAAATATGAACATCTACAGACACTTGGGAGGTTTCCTCACGATATTTTTAATGGTATGGCCAGAAGATAGATTTTAGTAAAAAAAGTGTTAGGTTTTTACCTGTATTAATTAGTATTTTCTATCTGTCTTCGGTCATTTTGGAAATCCATGGAGGAGGCCTATGTCCAGCAGTGGACTTCTTGTGGCTGAATGATGATGATCTGTTTTCATGTTCCAACATTACGGTTTCAATGGATTGGCTTCAATCTGAAACGTAGACAAAATGTATTAGTTTATTTGTTCATATTTCGACAGTTTTGTATATAGGGTTTTGCAGAGAGGTCAGGTATAACTTAATTCAGGTGAATCTACTTATTAATACAATTTTCGTTATGCTATTAAATTAAAATCGCGAATACAATATCAGATATATACAAAATTTCGATATTGGCTGGGGATATATAACCTATATAGTTTTTGTGATTTCAGCGTTGATATTTTAGTATAGTTACCTATTAATTAATGATGTGTAGAATATCAACCTTAAGTTTTACCGAAGCTTAGATCATAGGGTGTTGAATTTGAGATCCGACAAGAGAATATGTAAAGTTTTAGAATCATGTGTATATAACATTGACTCGGCGTATAAGAAGACTCCCTCGTTGATCTAGTCGTTAAGCCGTTTAGCTAACAGAACAGAGGGCTTTGGTTCGATTCCCACTGGGGGCTGCAGTACGTTTGTACAAATGGCCTCAGTTTGAGTGTATTTTCAAGTTTGTGACGTCCTTGTTTGGTTACCATAGCATAGGGTATCCTAGTTTGGGACCAACTCAAGTGATTGTGTTGTATGGAAGTTATTATTATTATTACGTTTATGCTATTTGAACGGTGTTAGTTATAAAAAAAAATATAAAAACATTTTTTATAAAACTTCTGAAACTCAGTTTCACAATTGAGGAGTGTTTAAAATATTAAAAACCTATTTAGAGGCTAAAAATTCCACCCATGCCGGGATTTGAACCCGCGATCTCTGGCTTACCGTACCATCGCTCACCCAACTGAGCTAATGGGCAAGTGCAGGCATCGGTGAAATTTCGAGCCTCTTTACAGACTTCTCTGTATTACGTACACACAAGTGATGTAAATTGCTTCGGCCGGATGTCGCTGCCCATTAGATCAGTTGAGTGAGCGCTGGTACGGTAAGCCAGAGGTCGCGGGTTCAAATACCGGCATGGGTGGAATTTTTCGCCTCTAAATAGGGTTTTAAAATTGTCCTCAGTACGGGTTAAAAACAAAAAAAAGAATATAATAGTGTAAGATAATTAAAATGAACAAAATATAAATCTCTTTAAATGAGCTTTTAGTTTGTCTTTCCCTTTAACACTATAATTTAGGAGTGTGATTAGGTGGAGAGATTATTTCAATTGTAATTTAGGAGTGTAGAGACAGTCTTATCTTATAAAGATATGATTTAAAATGTCATATTTCAATTATAATTTAGGAGTGTAGAGACAGTCTTATCTTATAAAGATATGATTTAAAATGTCATTTCAAATGCAGTGAGTATTTGCATTTGAGGAGTGTATTAGTGGAATCGCTTTTTAAATAATTCTAATGAATTCGATAATATAATATGTTACCTGTTCGTTACATTTTTTCAAAAATTAACATGGATTGCAGTTTTTCTTGAAAAGTCGTAATCAAGTCTTGCGTGGTGTAGTGCCCGAATGACATCAGAATGACAAGAATCTGAAATTAAATCAAATCGTTTTAGAAAACTGTTTTACAAGTGTTATTGAAATAAGCGGTGATAGCCTAGTGGGTAGAACATTGGACTCGGAAACGGGAGACCTAGGTTCGATTCCCAGTGCGGGCATGTCTAGCCTATGACTTTTATTTCTAAGTTATGTTCATTTGTGAAGTAACAGTAGCAATACCACTCGCTAACGGTGAAGGAAAACATCGTGAGGAAACCTGGGTGTCTGAGCTATTGACATACCTCAGCGCTTGAAATCGCCAATCCGCAGTGGGCACGCGTGGTGATTAAGCTCATACTCTCTCTCTCTCTCTTATTGAAATAACACATTATTGAAATAACGCATTACCTGTTTATTAGCACTGATAAAGTAAATAAAGTTAAAAAGCTAGTTGAAACTTACTATTTTTTGTCGTACAATCGACAATCGAGTACCTACTATAGCCGTTGGGAAGCATAAGACGAGATTGGCAGAGGACCGAAAGGGTTCGCACAGCAGTAAAGAGACTTATGCCCAGCAGTGGGTTCCATTCATGTGTTAAATAGATAGATAGATACAATTTAACGCGATCAACTTGTTTTAAAATTGGAATTGCGATATTTATTTATGTTTGTTTTCTGGATAAATACTTCAATTAAATATAGATATTTAAGATAATATAATTGAGGAAACGGTTTTCAGGTTTAGCGTTATTTCAATAAGGCATTTAGAAATAAATAACATAAAATAATATAATTTAAATTGTCAGTAAGCATGGAGTCGTGTTATGTATTACTCTGCTTGTATTACTTACATAGAGATGTAATAGTTGTTCAATGTTGACGGCGAGCTGTCCGTCAGCTCTCCTCATAGTGCAGCTGCAGAGACAACGTCGCTGTAGATGAGGCCACGTCGTTGGCATTATTGGTTGGGTCGATGTATGTCTATGTCTATGCTGTTTGCGATATTTTCCAATCCCTGTAATTTTTTCAAAAATAAATTAGTCGGTGTGAATATTGCAAAAAGGTTGTTACTTGATATTGTACATCAACCTTTAGATGCGTGCAATTATGCAAACAAAGAACTTTGAAACTAAAACGTAAAGTTGATAAAAACTTAACAATATACAAATAGGTACCTACATTTCATTAAATAAAACACTTGATGTGAGTATTGACTCGTTACCTCCTGGCTTGGTAATGTTAGTCATACTATCTTGATGGCTGGCCGAAATGTTGCGAGTTTCATCTGAAACAGTCTGCAAATTCTACCAAACTAACTACCTACTTACTTTTACTCAAACTACTCTATACTACAATTTAGATAGACATAAATAAGAGTATTATTTCGAGTGGGCAAATATGGTAATATAACGAATATATAAAATAAACTAACAATTTCCTATAAAATAATTCTATAAGAAAAACGTAACTACGGAATAACTACCTAAGTAATTAGTAGAAATTTATTTATCTAAATATATGGTTGGTTTCCATCAAGACCCGTAGGCGTTATCTTGTTACATTTCACATGTTCAATGACTTTACTACTTCATCATTTAGTTTTTCATCTATTATATTTAAATTTAAAGACTTATTGAGACTGTAATAGTTACTTGGGGTCAAAGATTATTGTCACACATTCAGAATATTAAAAAAGAGGCTTACCAAGTCCAGAACATTACATTGTTTTCATTATAATTTTTATGGATTTTAAAACTATGTTGGTAGTTTAATTTATTAGTTTGTAGGGTTCCGTACCCAAAGGTAAGACATTACTAAGACTCTATTCTCCGTCTGTCTGTCTGTCTGTCTGTCTGTCACCAGGCTGTAATTTGAAAGTTGATATTTTCACAGACGATATATTTCTGTAGTCGATATTATAACAACAAATAATAAAAACAGCATAAAATATTAAAGGGGGCTCTCACACAAAAGACATTGTCTAAAGACCTGTGACAGCGCCGACGTCACGTCGTTAAATATCAATATTAAACGCTTCGTGTTGGTTTCTATAGATGGCGCTGTTCTCAATGTACCTAATCTATCTAGTCTCGATCTTTGTCTAATGTTCTATAGATAATGGTACGGAACCCTTCATGCGCGAGTCCGACTCACACTTGGCCGGTTTTTTATTAGGTATTCTACATAGTTTACAAAAAAGGGTATTCATATAACTCACACGTCACTTTTATCCTCAGCCATCTTTGGCTCTCAGTATTTTCTATTTTATATTTCATAACATCCAGCTTTTGTCTACACCTAAACAAAGTGTTAATAGAAATGTGCATAAAACATTATTCTTTATTCCTAGATTGTGAAAGAATTTAAAAAACAGGTCTGACAAAAGCTAAATGAAATGAGATATAGATAAATCATCCAAGTGATTGCTACACTACTTTTTTGGAGTAGAAAATCATTAGACAGGTGATTTTTTTTTTTAAGAAACGCCAAGGAGGTACAACCCCTTGCGTTTTTTTTATTGTGGTGTCCCCTTTGTACGGGCCTAATCCACCTAGCTACGTAAAAAGCAAATAATAAACATACACACGTTAAATACCTATAATAAATAAATGGGGGGGGTTTTATAATAAACTTACAAAGATTAAATACGCAAATGAATTATTTAAAAGAGATGGAAGTAATGGTTGTTTGCGGACCTCAGGAACAGTCAACCCTAACCTACGCCATCCAAAATCCACTGCTGGGCACAGGTTTATTTTCCGCGGTCACACGTCGACAATCTGCTGGACATAAGCCAAATATATATATTTAATAATACATAATTTATAATATAATAAATATTTATATAACTATAAATAAATGAATAATACAATATTTACATTACGGTTAAGCGTTAATTGGAAAGTAGTCGTGACTTATCAGTGTTTATATTATTACACTCTAATAAGACACTATAACTAAAAATATATACACAAATCCGTATTCTGGAGAAGTACCCCATTGCCACGACCCTGACAAATAACTTGCGCTAAATTAACATTCAATTAACGGCCCTTCATCCACATTCGCTTTTATCATTCTCTCCATACTTACAAACCAACGCAACATTTCTGTCGTAATTCTGGTCACTACTTCATCTTTCAGTCATTCATAACTTTCTCTTATCACACTATTGCGTATCCTGTCATACCACTCGTACACCGTAAAACTGTAAATATGCAGATACTTAATATAGCTTTAGATACATTAATATTTAATTACTTAGATACGTATGTCATTCTTTCTTTTCAGAAAGACCATGAATTGTGATAATATGCATGTGCAGTTGTGAATATTGTATACACAAGTATAAAAATAAACGTATACTGTTTGAATGATACATATTTAAGTGGTTCCCATGTACAAGTTTCCAAATAGAAATGAGAATTACAGCTACAATGTAAATGAATAACACTGAGTATATAGCGATGTTGATGAACAGTATATTATTGATGTATGAGTTTCTGATAGTGTTGCATAAAAAGATTGCCAAATGAATCCAGTTCAGTATATATAGCATATATTGGGGTTGTATTGAATGTATGAATTCGTTAGAAAATGTGTATTTGGTTGTGTTATCATACATAGGAATGTTGTGCAAGAACACTCTGAGAGTTTCTATCTCTATGCGTGTCGAAAGGAGGGCACAGAAGCGCCATATTCTATGAATGAATACATGCCCCTGTGGCTACTACCTCGAACTGAGTTAGACGAATGAAGGCAAACAATGTGTCTTTGGGTGTCTCATTCTGTTAAGAAAAACACGGGCAGATTATGTCACCGTCTCCTGTTTCTGCCATGATCCCCACTGACGTATTGTGCCCGTGTTCTTCTTAACAGAATGTGACACCTTACACATAGTTTGCCTTCATTCGTCTAAGAAGGTCTCGTCTAAGGCAGCCACAGGGATCATACACAAAAGGCGTGTATTCATTCACAGAAGAGGCACTCACTGTGCCAAGTCCTAACAGCACGCGCGTAGGGAGAGGTTCCCATCAGAATATTCTTACACTTGACAGACCTATGATGAGCATACACACAAATACCCATTTTAAAACAAAAAGACACAGACAATACTGCCCATACTATGATATATATCTGAAAGGAAACAAATGACCATCCATGCTATGAACACAACACAGAAACCACATGCACCCATATACATTCATCGTATCGCCGTATACTCAGATTATATCCATCGACATTGCAAAAGTAATTTCATTTAAATTCGTACGCTTGTTCCATGTTCCTCACTTGCCTATGACATCATATCAGACGTTATACGCTCAGATTAATACTTGCGAAGACAATATTGTACGGTGTTGGTGTTATGATAAATACAAAATATATCAATTAGTACATAAACACTAAATATGAACAGTGTCGCCATGTCAGAAAAATTTCGACAGTCTCAATTACCAACTTAAATAGAGGTGAACGGGTATAACAAGGAAGCCGTGAAAACATTACATACATACATAGGCAGAGATGATTAGAGAAGAGCGTTAATGACGACATTGTTTATAAGAGGTATACCTGACGTCAGCCGTTCATTTTGCACTAAAATTTTAACGTCCTCTCTACGCCGCACACGTCCTAATGCAACGTATAATTGGCCGTGACTAAAAACGTCGGATCGCAAATCTATGCCTACTCTACTTATTGTTTGCCCCTGGCTTTTGTGAACGGTCATCGCGTAGCAAACTTGCAACGGAAATTGACGGCGACTCATTTCGATGGGGCTACGAGGTTCGAGAGGAGTTTTGAACAAAATCCGCGGAATATAAAAGTGTTCGAGGTCGCCCGGTTTTCGAACTGTTATCAATCGCGGCGTAGTTGCAACGACTATAACTTTGGTGCCGTTAACTAATCTATCGGAGAAGCTAAGATTACGGATCACCATGCAAACGCATCCGATTTTCAATCTCAGGTCATGGTCTGGCACCCCCGGTTGCTGAACATTATGCAACATATCGGGACCTAAAAAGAAATCGTCCAAGTCATTATCTTCAGAGATCACTGCGTCGGCTGAATAAAAATGTAATACGTCTCCTGGGACGTTTTCAAGAATTTTGTCATTTATTTCTCTGACACTCCTATTGTGAGTGGACAAAATCGCTCTTTGAGCGCACACGTCTGGTTGACCAACTTCAGACTGTGGAAAAACAAAGCTGATGAGATCGTCTAGTTCAGTGACGTATGAAATCATTGAAAGATCGATTAAATTTTGAGCTTTAGGTCCATTTTGAACAACTTGGGGGGGAATTTCATTGCTGCCAACTTTTAATAAAAATTGAGCAAATTCCTCATCCTCTTTACTTCTCTGGGAGGTTGACAGCGCAAAAGATTTGAGCTTTTGCCAAAGGGGTGATGACTTCACAGAGCCGTTGACAATGTCAGCATCTGTCCAAGCATTTACTACAACCGGCGGAATTTGCCTGAAATCGCCTGCAAAAATTATAACTTTTCCACCAAAAATCTCATCAGTTCTCATTAAATCTCTTAAGGAGCGATCCAACAGATGGATCAAATATTTGTGTGCCATAGGGGCTTCGTCGTAAATAATGACGGACGCATGATAAATTAACTGTCCCCTTTGTGAACCGTTGGTGACATTCCAATGACCGAGATCATCGACGATATTTAGCGGGAAACGGAACATGCTATGGGCGGTTGTACCGCCTTCGTAATTTTGAGCGGCTATTCCCGAGCTCGCTGTACATAAAACTACCCCGTTTCGCGAGCTACGTACGTGTGCGGCTATCACATTAAGTAAAAGCGTTTTACCGGTTCCCGCCGGACCATCAACAAAAATGGCAGTCGTATTTTCGACGCGAAACCTATCGTCCGTGATGAGATTATCGACATAATCGAAAACAGCGCGTTGATCGGATGACAAGCGCGGGGTCCACAGTTCTACAAAATCATTAAGGCGGACTTCGGAAAACTCAACCCGTTCCCTATCTAGTTCCGTTGTACCGTCGGCGACGTCAGGTAACCCTTGCTCTACCAAAAAAGTCCCGTGTTTACGTAAGAGTCTATCGATATGAATGAGACTGAGCTCGTATGCTCTTTCATGGTTGTCCGGTAACCGCTCAAGAAAGTCTTCGCATAGTTGGTTTTTAAATTTTTCCCACAAAAGCGCGACGGGAGCACCGTTTACGGCCAATAGCACCAAAAACCGACGCAAACGCGGCCCGGTAAGGAAACCGGCAGCTTCTAACAAAGCTGTTTCGTATTCGATTTCATCATCTGCCATACCTACTGCTTTTGCGGCTTCCTGGAAAGTGTTACAATTTGGCCCACCGAGAATTAATAGATCGCGATAGTTACGACAGGGGTACGAAGCGAGAAGGAGACGCAAATAAAATTGTTCACCTCTATTTGGCGCGACCCAAAACAAACGCGTAACCATTTCCCCTCTTTGTCTTTTAGTCACGAACCGATTGCCCATTTGATGAATTTGAACAGTTTTTGTTTTCGGCCGCCGCGTGTGAACTAAATACCGTTCGTAAAAATCTAAATAAGTCAGATTTTCAAATTCCTCTCCGAGAGGACGATTAAAGTAAGTTAACAAATCTGACGACGCGTTTTCGACAGTTTGAGTTTCCGTACCCGGTTTGAAAATGACCGTTTGGTGCCCTTCGAGATGGACCGCGAGTTGTTTGACGTTGGGTTCGCGAGCAGTTAAATCGAACTCTAAGACTCTCCACGCCGCGTCGCACGAACCAATGTACCGTTTCGTCACATACTGTTCTACTTCGTTATTTTTAAGTTCCTCGGGAACGATAGCAACTCTGGCTTCGTCTGGTCCCTTGGTCATATATTTGAAAAGATATTTTACGATTTTACGGGCAGAAGAAACCTCCAAGTTAAGGTGGCAGTCGTATTTTAGAAGAAGGGCTGCATTGTATGGAACTACCCACAAATCTGAGACGGTTACATCGCGATTGCGATATTTAATGGTACCAGTATTATTCCCATCGCGGCGTAAATGAATAAACCCCTTACTGTCAGAGTGCGTCGTATCGGTCTCGCGTTTAGGGAAAAATTTTGAGCATTTTTGTTTTTCGCGGTCCCAACATGGCAGGTCAGTTCTCCCGTGAGATGGACCGCACGGGCCATGAATCATATGTTCTAGAACACTCTTACGGAGTCTACCACCGGCTTCTTCAGGAGAAGGAATATCGGCGCGAACAAATTTGTCAATATCAATGTTTTGCACGGGGCCTCCACCTTCTACTCTAAAGCAAATGTGAGCATGAGGGAGACCGCGTTTCTGAAATTCTATTACATGCATAATATACATACACTTCCCAAACCATGCTCCAGAGCGAAGATCGCGTAATAATTGAGCTAATTTTAAATTGAAAACTCTCGCGCATACAAGCGGCGATGCATGTTGGCCCCGAGGAAGCGATTCCTTAATCTCAACCCACTTAGGGTTACATGTTACAGTTAGGAAAAAAGATGGAGTACCCAATCTATTGACAACGGCAATGGCGTCCATATACTTGACTTTCATGTAGCGCGGGCTACCGGTAAAAGAGCATGGCAAATAAATTTTACCCGGAATGACACCGCCCTCACCTTGAACTGTTTCATCATTAGCAACGGTTCGCGCTGCTAAACAGCTATTTTCTACTTCTGGCAGCGGTGCCGAACGAAGAACCGAATCAGAGTTTCGATTCTGCGTTCTAGAAACGAAACGTAACCGTTCCTCCTCGATTCTACAATACATATCAACCAGCCATTCTTCTGAAAGCCGACCGAGTTGTGAAAATCGCGGTTCTGAAAGTAGCAAGCACCGAGTGTACTTGAGTTGAGATAATTTTGCACCCTTGTTATCTACTTTACCTATCTCCCAGCCCGGATTCCCATGTGGATACAATAGCGGATATTGAAATGGTTCATAAAGTATATGAAAAACATCTATGGTGTGTGGTTTTTCACCCCCGATTTTCCAAATGGCAATATGACGCGGAATAAAACCTTCGCGTTCTGTACTTATGATAGCGGCAACTTCTCGACCTAACGGGGTGTCACCCAAAATGTTACCATGGGTGCGACGCGACGTGGATTCAAAAATCAAGTGCGCGTCATCTGATGTTTCCCGATTTAATCTTTTAAAGCAATCAATGTACGGATTGACTTCATGCATGAAATGCGTTATTAACCTACATACGTCCCGATCGAGTTTTAGATCCGCCGCCAAGCGAGCGCGTTCCTCACTATCGTCGATATACATACCGATGGGATTTGTTGAATCTTTATACGATAAATCAAATACGCGGTGATAAACGCGGCCTTGAATTTTTAAGAAATATATACCCGTGTCTTGGTGTTGAAAACCGTGAGTTACTCCTAACGCACTAAACGCAAACAAGTTATTGAATGCTCGGGGATGTTTTACGAAATTTGGATGCGTGTAAAAGTCTTCCGTTAACGGCGGAAAGTTTTGAACGTTGTTCGCGCCGGCCCCGCAGCACCATTTTAATCTAGTCTTTTCTTCGTTAAACAACGGCGCGTTACAAAATTGACATTTAATGACATCGGCTGCCAGCAAAGAGGATTTTTTTAGGCTGAATAACTGAACCGGGTTTAAATCGTCATCTTTTCTCGCGCCAATCAAAGTTGACATTGACCGTAACGCGGGTTCTACGTTTCTATTACGCGAATTGAAAGTTGCACGTGATGTTTGTGTAACCTCGGGATTACTTTCCATGTAACGCTGCATGGCGGCCCTATGTACTTCCGGATGACTCTGACTATATCGATCTACGGCGGCCCTATTTATTTCAGGATGTTCCTGTGTATATTTTTTTACGGCAGCCCTATTTACTTCGGGATTAACTTTTGTGTATCGATCCACGGCGGCCCTGTGTACTTGTGGCTTTTGTTCGATATAACGACCTACGGCTTTTTTATTTACATCCGGGTTGTTCTTTTTATATTTCTTTGCGGCATTATCGCGCGGATCATTACAAAGCGGCTTCATCCCACGTTTTCTAAGATTGACAACTTTTATTGGGTTTAGATTAGTTGGTGTATGTGAGCTTTCACCGGCGTTGTGCTCTTCTGAAAAGTTTGTCACGCGTAATTTATGAACAGCATACTGTTCGTTAAAATCGTTGTTGTGCCTTATACACAGTAATTTCACTAACGTTTCAAGATTATCGCACAAAAAGAGACGTGCTAGACCAGAACCAGTCGTAATACCGTGCTCATCTACCGAATGACTATTGAATAAATAATATTGATTACCGCACTTCCAAAAACTGAAAGTATAAGCCATTGCGGTGAACAATCCCGAATCTGTTTGTTCATTAAAATTTTCAGAGTTGAAAAGTTCGTTTAAATTAGCTTTTAATTCATTTACGCGGTCGTCGTAAGTGGATGTCGTGGGATATAAGCCATTAAATTTCCAGTCTTCTGACATATTCGCGACGCAATTATTAATTTTTACGCAGGTTGGTAATTCAGACGGTTCTATCGTTCGGGGGTCTTCTACTGGGAATATTTCCTGAAAGAGTAAATATCCTGCAGACAGAATGTTGTCTATTTCAGCCGTCGTGAAAGGTGCCCTCCCTTTAATTACTGAAAAACACGCAGCTGTTGCTGACATAGCGACACACGAAACCGAACCACCCCGAGGAAATTTCCCATTACTTTGACACATGGTACCTGAGGCCACACAATCAACTTCTACAGATACGACCATCTCTGCACTTACCTTGGCAGATGTAGAAGGGCGCCCAGTGCGCTTGACTTTCGCAGGCCGTCCACGTCGCGCACCCTCGGCAGAGGTCTTCTTTGCAGGCATACTGAAAGTAGTTATAAGTACCAAACAATCCATCAATCAGTTAAACAAAAAACAACCAAAACAATCAACAACCAACCAACCACACCAACAACCAAACAATTAATCAATAAATAAAAATAAAATTAAGACATTATTTAAAAAATGTATTGCATTTAAACACATAGTTTTGCACATAGGCGAGCTTAATGCTACTTAGCATTGCACATTTCATAATAAGCAACTCTCTGTTAGGAGGAATTTAAGATGTTTTTTTATGTAGCCTATACATACATGCCACTGCAGGGCACAGGCCTTTTTTCAGAAAGGGTATGGGCTTCATTACCGTGCATTCTTTCGGCAATTTCAAGCACTGAGTTGTGTGAACATCTCGGACACTCTGGTTTCCTGACGATATTTTCTTTTGAAGAAGAAAGAAGTAGAAAAACATATCACATCACAGAGACATGTATATATATATAACAAGTGATTAAAGACAAACAAAATACGACATAATACCTATATACCAAAACAATAAGGGACCCAGGGTATGTCTATGCAATGACCTCGAGGTCAGTATTATATGCTGCATACATATATAGGCTTCATAATATTTATTTTCCAATAAAACTATGTAATGTTAATGAACAAATTTGTGTTCTCTGTATGGTGAACATTAAATTTATTATTAGACCAATGTGTTATTTTTGAACCACTATATTGCCTTAAACTTTAACCTGTTCCTTTGTAATTTGGAACATGAATATACGGTACTACACAGTAGCTTAGTTTTAAAAAGAGAGTACAACATTGTGTCATTTTTTTCTAATTGTTTAATTAATGTTTTTAATAGATTTTTATCTGTCCAATTACTGTTGGTCACATTGAATTTAATGGTACGTTGATGATATTTATTTATTTATAGGTACATCAATCTCTGTAAGTAAACATCATGTTCTTGCAATAAGTAAATATGAATAGTAAATGCAATATACTAAAATAATTAAAGTGTCATCATAAGAAAATTGTACATAGAAGACCTCCTAACCTAATCAAGTTTGGAATTAGAAATAAAGCAGTAAGGGGGTATAATAATTATAATAAACAGAAATAACTGTCAATTTCCTGAAAGAAATCACTTCATCGGTAGTAATTAACAGTTAATATTTGTCAAAAACCATGAGGGAAGCCTATGTCCTGCAGTGGGCGTCAAAGGACTGATGATGATGATGATGACATAGAGAAACTTGAGAACTTTACTCATTAACCCTGATTAGACTAATCTACTAATAATTAATAGGTAGAAGAAGAAGAAGAAAGACATTTTTATACCAACAAGATATTGGTATTGGCTGTGGGTCAGTATACACAGTAAATAGTGGTGCAATCAATAGAACGCTTGCCCCACAAGGCTGTAGGTTTGCACCCCAGCATGGCTGGACATGAATGACTTTACTTTTTGAGTTATTTTATAGCAATTCTTTCGCTATAAAGAAAAACATCCTAAGGTAATTTGAGTGCCTGAGGTATTTTTACTGAACGCTTGAAATCACCAATACTGGACATGCTGGACATGACACATTGCACACTATACTCTCTCTCTCTCTCTCTCTCTCTCTCTCTCTCTCTCTGAGAAGCTTATGCCCTATAAATAAGGAGACATAAGGCTTTACATATTATTATTCATTATAATAGTCATTAATAATACACACACAAATTAACCTACTTAATAATATTTATAAGCATTATCATGCATTTTCATTCAAAAGAGACACTCACTGCATACATTTATTTATTTATTTGTCCATCCATTTATTTACAATTTGGTGCTGATGCACAGAACACAATGAGATACAGTAAAGCTTAAAACAGCTTTGATGTTCATTAAGTAAACATTTTGTTTTATAATGAGAATGAGTTAATATTATTCTCAATGTATGTATAATGAATGATTTTCTTTTATTTTGTATTTGCAGTCAAGCAATGACCTGTACATTGTCTGTTAACAGTAGGTACTTACTATTACTTACTTAGTGTTAAACCGAACTTACTCATGACTTGCAAGTTTGATTTGTTTGTATAGATTATACCTGGTTAACCAAAACCTAAATGATGGAACTTTGTGAATCAATCATACAGATAGGTTTGTTACTAAAGTAAAGAAAAATTAACTTTTTTCTTCTTCTTCAATCTATATAGCCATCCAATAGTGAGTGTAGGTCTCTTGTATTGTAATGCATGTAAGTAATAAGAACCCACCCCCAACTTTATCCACCAACCAACTTTTCTGACCAATCTTAATTGAAATTAATTTTCGTGTAGGTAGCTGGTAAAAAGTTACTTAAATACAATATTCTTTATTGCATGTACACCAGGAATATGAATACCTATATAACGGGTTCTTTGACAACCCGATGCCGTTTAGTCTTGGTAGGTACCTACTCGACTTCCACGAGTACCTACCAACACTAAACGTTTAGGTTTTCGTGCTGTTGAGAAAGTTTACTTGTTTCCTTTATAGATGCGTAGTGAGGTTAGCATACAAGTACCTAACTAACAATGAAGTTATGGCAATAGAATGACAGTCTGAGACGCTATGTAGGTACCTTAAAGTTTCTTATTATGGACTATAACAAATTAGGTATCTAACATTTCTTGATTAAAATGAAATAGCTAGATAGATAAATGTGCAGTTTACTTACTCTGTAATCACAATCACACAAATGGGCTTTTTAATTTTAAAACGTAGTAACTCAGTTCCACGTTCTGTCGCAAGGACCGGAGGAAGAAGGAAGGACGCGTTCCTTCAACTTTGGCGGGATATAGCGTTGGGAATTTGTGTTGCCAGAATCGCCGTAAAATAAACCCGTAAAATTTAAAAGGCCTAAATTATTGTACAGTAATCGTTACCTTCACTTTATAACCATATAAAAAGACGCAGCATTGTGTTTGTTTTCCATATTTGTAACATAAAATAAAAAATATAAAAAAAACCACACCCGCGCCTCAGAAGGGTCAGCAAAGACCAGGGTTTGCCACTTGCCACGTTCCTCGTGCTTACTTCATAATTTTGCAAAGGCATGCGCTGCAATCATTTAACTGACAGCACCAGTCTCATTGAAGAAGTTAACGGTCTTTTTTGAGTTAATGGTCTTAAAAATCCTCAGAAACAGTCTAAATATTTTTTTCGACTCATAAAATTTAAATTATGCGTTCGTAAATAAACAAAGGCGCTGGATGCAGGCCGCTTCCAACCGATCCTTTTGGAAATCCACGGAGGAGGCGCCTATGTACAGCAGTGGACTTCTTGTGGCTGAATGATGATGATGATGATGATGATGATGATGATATACAGAATCTCGGGTGCACGAGTCCAACTCGCACTTAGCCGATATTTTTTCAATTTAACGCTTGTAATCTCATAAGGGCAAGATAAAATCATCGAACTCTTACAGCATCACGTTCAAAAAAATAAAATTAAAAACACGTTTAAGCAAAAAAAATATAATTTGCGATCGAGTCACCGAAAAATTGAGAAACGAAACCTATACCAATCTAACAAGTAGAACCTAAAAAAACCGGCTTAGTACGTTTCGGGCCACGGGCAGTGTCAGTTCCCGTAGAAAGTGAGGGTTTTAACTGCATTATAAAAGTAACAACTTCATCAACGTAATGTTCAATGGATTTTGTACGAAGTTTTCCTTTTATGAGTTGGTCGTCTATTACTTCATAATTAACTTGTAAATCCTACTTAGCCATGATAGTTTTCTTTTTAAATTCATTGACTACTACCCTGAATTTTGTCGCGTTTCTAAAATCAACCCTTGAACCGTACCTAAATAAAAAAATTCTATTTCTACATCCGCAATATTTTGATACTAAAACGACCAATCCAACTATACCCCACCTTATGCTGTAGGCGGGAAAAAAAAATTGCACCCCTAATTTAGGTTGGTAGGGGGTACCGTAATGAAACATTTTCTTAAGATTTTATTTGGCATGATTAATAATATATAATATGTCTATGCCAAATTTCAGCTTTCTTGTACTAATCGTTTCAGAGCTAGGCCGCGGACAAACAGACGGACAGACATACGGACGGACGGACATAGTGAAACTATAAGGATTCCTTTTCGACTATGGAACCCTAAAAAAGCGCTGATTACAATATTTGGTTGCCATTTTACCTTCCATGATAACCCAAATGGCGATAAATTACCTCACCTGGCAACATTGGTGCCATCATTCTCAACAGTTGGTAGATTTGATTTTCTGAGCTGTAATTGGACGTTTGGACGGATACAGAACGGATACGGATATACTTAATAGGTATAAGGTTGCGTTCAAAAATTCGAGTTGGTCTTTCGAGCCGGAAAAAACGGGACTTAGTTTCTTAACCGAAAATGGCGTGCCGAAAAAAAGGCCGCTTTAAAATTTGATCGAAATCGGCCGGTAAACAAAAGAGTTGGCCCATTCCCCTAAGAGAAGGCGTTCGAAATTCAAAAATCGGCTTCATAGGATGGCTGTAATTCATACATTTCCTACAACTTTGTCATACATCATTTTCCTCTAGCTATTGTCATTTCGGAGAAAACGTATGGATGAGTCAGTCAGTGAGTATACCGCATTGTAGCTTTATATATATATAATAATTTCGTTTTAATTTTCTGTATGCACCAAGGAGGTTGGTAACTGGTAAAAAAAAACTGTATGTGGCCAGTAACAATTTACTTGAAATTTAATTAATAGACAGTTAAAGTCTCTTTGCAGTATGACTGCTGACAAATTAAAAAAAAAAACCGGGTATGTAATGGAATTTCATACATACTTCCCACCCTTGGGTCGGAAGGATTTTCATACAAACTTCCATACCTTGGGATGAAAGGATTTGAAGGGCGGGATAAAGGCGTTTCTTCCCTCTAATTGGTATAATTAGTATGTATTTTCAGAGCAGGTGTGATAAAAAGAGTATTTTTGCTCTTCGATATCTGAGTGCAAAAGCCGTTTTTATCCGCTAGAGGATAATGTAAATTGAATTTAGAACGTCGAGTGCACTAAGTTTGTAAATTCAAAACATCATTAAACCTATTTACTTCTACCTCCATGGTGCCGAATTTAAAATACTACTTTTTTTAAATTTGTTATAAAGTCAGACTCGGAACCTCCTTTGTGTTTTTTTACGTTTTTTCTCGCTGAGGTGGGATGACAAGTTACGTGTTGCACTTGAGTGCAATGCTCTTTGTATTCCCTCGCTAACGCTCAGGATTCTAATTTTTAGAATCCTGCGCTTGCTCCACAGAACAGAGGCTTGCTCTGTCATCAAAATTGAGCACGCGGTTAAAAAGCAACTTTGCACTCTTGAATAACAAATGACTATTTTTTTACATTTCGTATTTGCATAATGTGTACAATTATGCGGATTGGCGCTGAGGTATGTGAATAGCTCAGACACTCAGGTTTCCGCGCGATGTTTTCCTTCACAGTTAGCGAGTGGTATTGCTATTCTACACTGGTATTCACAAATGTACATAACTTCGAAAACAAAGTCATAGGTACATGTCTCTACAGAAACACGTATCTTTAGATAGATTGGGCAAACATTGCTACTTGATTGTTATTTATCTATGTAAGCATAACACAGGCTGGTACACCTTGTCTGACTTGCGATAGGCGTCCTGTAGACGAACTGTAGAACGTACTCGATACGGCGATATAATAATCTTTGTCCTACTCCTCTGGTGGCCATGAACTCGATACACAATCCAATATAGCGATATGAGTAGTGTCTTTTTCGGTTATGGTTCCGTACCTCAAAAACAAAAAACGGAACCCTTTGGATCACTTTGTTGTCCGTCCGTCCGTCTGTCTGTCAAGACCCTTTATCTCAGGAATGCGTAGAGGTATCATATTTAAATGAAAACCATTACTCAGGTGTACATTTCCTTGACGCTGTAAAAAATCAAACTTCTAAGCTTCATCAAAGTCCTTGAAGCCAAAGCAAAAATTCTGATCGCTCGCAGTTCACCGCTCTCCATAACATTTATGGCATCGGATTGTGATTCTGACTCATAAAAGTGATATAAAATTTATGACCTGAACGCGCAATAGAACTTACGTTATAGCCGAATTACTTGTGTCTCATTGATTTTCATTATCTGTTTTGCTATTGTTTCAGTGGGTACTTATGACTCGTTATTTGTTATTTAGTTAAACGTGGTTATGATTTCAGAATTTGGTGCAATATAAATCGCATATTTGGTTTAACATCAGCAACACGGCGGGCAATCATTTTACCGTGGCGCTTTCCAACTGCATTTTTTTATGCAGTCATGGGTGTCCCACTATAGGCCCAAGACCTCTCCCTTGCAGACCAAGATTAACGGTGATTTGACACCTCTGACCACTTCGGAAATAACTTATCAACACCATCCCGCCATCGTCTTCTTGGTCAACCCCGTTTGCGATGGCCGCCGCGCGGCACCTTTTCTGTGGCAAGTCACGCCCACCTATCCGGTGCATGCGGCTTACGTGGCTGGCCCAATTCCACTTCAGTTTGCAATTAATTAATTATTTGTTATAGCAATTATCCTAACATCTGGAGTAGATGCATCTTATAACGATGAGACAAGCCCTTGGTAAAAGACGCGATGGCCGCAGAAATCTTGGTAGAGGAACCTACGAAAACGATTGCACTAAAATTGCAAGGGGATTATTCGCACATTGCGAGATGCATGGTTGGTATGCGGAGCTGATTGTCAACCTTTTCTAGTCGGAGAGTCACGAAAAAGGAGAAGTTCCAGTAGTATTTAGAAACTCATATTCGTAAAAGAATTGAACGAAACCCTTTCGCAACGCTAACAAGGACATCCAATGTCGGTGTACATGTGTCCACCCGTCTGCCTTCGATGATGTATATAATTTAAATCGTCACGCGCAGCCCTATCGGCGGGGATGTAATGCCGAGAAGTAACGAGAAATTAAATGGTTAATAATAGCTTCTGGTTAATAGCACTCATTAGGGCCGCCGTGGATAGGATGAGACAGAGTGTGACTCAACAGAAAGCACACGCGCTGGCTAGCATGATCGCAGTGGTTGTCTAGGATCTTATGATAGGGGATCGTCCATTAATCACGTGAGGCTCGAAAGGGACGGGTCGCGGGGTTCTGAAACCTCACCATGTATAGCCAGGGAGAAGGGAGGGGTCTGAAAAGTTGCAAAAACATTACATTATTTACGCACGACGGCTAATGCGGATCTTAGCGAAGAAACTATTAATAGAGAAATAGTTATATTCTTTTTGTTGCACTAACCCGTGCTGAAGACAATTTTAAAAACCTATTTAGAGACTAAAAATTCCACCCATGCGCTTTCCCAACTGAGCTAATGGGCTCAGTTGGGAGAGCGCTGGTACGGTCAGCCAAAGTTCGCGGGTTCAAGTCCCGGCATGGGGGGATTTTTTAGCCTCTAAATAGGTTTTTTTAGAGAAATTATTGTAATAGAGAAATACAGGATTATTTATTTATGCCATAGAGACTAATTAACTTGCGAATATTCTAAGACCATAGCATGTTCGAAATTTTGATTGCTGATTGGCATTGCTTTGTTCTGATTATCTAGTATCTAATTAAAAATATGTCGAAGGATTGAAATAAATACTCGAAATAGCGTATTTAGGAAGGCCAATTTTATATTTTTTTTAACTTTTAATTTGGATTTTCTGTATTTTGCTTTTATGGGCCTTAGTGACGTACGCGAGGGCGTGTTATGAATAATGGTTTGATTAACAATTTTGGCATAATTCGTAATACTTATTTATTTACGAATTCACAAAAAAAAAAGAGAAGTTTACCTGATTAACTGATGATACAGTTTAATACAAATATAATTGCGACTCACACACACTGCCAAACATTAATTTAAATGGCCCAAAGGAATACAAAATGAAATACCTATGCTCTGTGTTAAGAGATCGACGATGTTGTCTATACCTAGCCATATAGCCAACATAGTCGATCAATGGACTTTGCCAAGATACAACACTTTCAGAATACAGTCGTCACTACGAAGAACGTCACTGTATTGAACCCAGTCTTAGCGCCGGCTAGTAACTAGACAGAGGGACAACTTTCTATCAATCAGTCATACTTGGCGCTCAATCCATATTACCGATGGTGCCCCGGGCATGCCAAATTTTTGCTGTCTCGTCTAGCGAGCTTCCTATACTCTCTCTGTGTCCTACATATTGAAAACTCCCTATAACTAGAAGGGGTAGTCCTACTCGTCAATAGGCATAACTTTTAGTAAGACAACAACTAAAAACTACCCAAATTATCACAGAATTAATATATTATCACCTAATTTCGTTATAAGGACATTTAAAGTATACCCAAAATTGACACCTGTTTTATAATAATAAATAAATGACTTCCACACAACACACTCACTTGTCCTGATCCGAAACTAAGATACCCTGTGACCATAGCACAGGGTATCTTAGTTTGGGATCTAGGACACCCTAGAACAGGCAAGGACATGACAAAAATGGAAATCCACCCAGACTGAAGCCATTTGTACAAATATACGGCAACCCTCAGTGAAAATCGAGCCCACGACTTCGGGCATGGTGATCAGACGTGATACCGCTAGACCAATTGTCCTGATCCCAAACGATCCCTAGGATACCCTGTGCTATGGTGAACAGGCAAGGACATGACAAACCACCATAGCACAGGGTATCCTAGTTTGGGACCTAGGACACCCTAGAACAGGGAAGGACATGACAAACATGGAAATACACCCAGACTGAAGCCATTTGTATTAAATATACGGCAACCCTCAGTGGGAATCGAACCCACGACCTCGGGCATGGTAATCAGACGTGATACCGCTAGTCCAACGAGGCAGTCAACCTGTTCTATGAATTTTATCAAAGGTAGTGATTTTACTATGACAGCTGATATAATACTGCGTTTTCAAAGTCGAGTGGGTCTTCTGTGAAGTTTAGTTCTGTGCCAGATGCACGGGGATGCCGCGTGGTGTGCTATCGATTTGATTAGTCTAATACACTTGTAGCTATCGCCGCAACGTCGTTAGTCGGTGGATTGCACTGCTTCCTTTGGGCTCATGCGACGTCGATAGTGACTGATGTTCGGCCACGTTGACGAATTATCCGACACTTAACTTCTTATGTCATTCATTGTTTTATTGTAAAACATTATTTTAGAATGTGTTTAGTTTTAGTTTTTAAAAGTTCTTTATTACCCATTTTTGACAATTTTATAACACCACAACACAGTATAGGTATACAGCAAAAATAAGATCGTAACGTTTACAGGCTAGACTTTCACAAAACATAAATTTTAAATATATTCTGATACACACTTAAAAACTCGAGTTTATGGGAATTTTAGTCGAATTCTCATATGTAAAAGCTATTTTAATTCTAGATCGAACAATTTTTCATTGTGATGTGCGGCCTGATTATGCGCACCAAATCCTGTCAGAATCCTGACGTTTGCGACAGCAATTAGTATGGAATTTGACAGTTCGGCACGGCAGTGCCCCTGCCAAGTCGAGCAAAAAAGCGGCATCCTTTCCTCGAAGCAGTTCAGGCATTTTCGAGCCCCCTATAACTTCGTTGTGGATGAAACTAGAAGCCTGAATTTTCAGTAACCAAGCAGGCATTGTATAAACACAGTATACTTCAAATTTCATTCAATTTGAATCAATAGTTACAGCACTAAACAATCTAATTTAATATAATAGGTATGTATTATTTGCGAGATACATTGTGTTTTCATGCGATGAACAAGTCAATGCATTTGTAGTGATAACAATGTAGCAATGTATACGTGTAATGTAAGCGTGCCCGGCTAATCGCGTCCCCCGTTCGGCAGTTCCTCCCGCACACCCTCACACGACACACCTGTGTCTGATAATTTCTAATATAACATACAGTTAACCTATTCGATCTTTTTATTCAGTGCCCGTGAATTAGCCTGAAAACTATAGGGGGGTCGAAAATGGCTAAACTGCTTCGAGAAAAGGATGGTACGGCCGTGCGGCTTTTTTGCTCGACTTGGCGGGGGCACTGCCGTGCCCCCACATTATTTTCTCTTATCTTACGACACGTGTCCATCGCAAACTCATGCCTACTGCGCGGGTTTTTGGTCAAGTTATCAGTCGGGCATTACAATCATCTTAGAAAACGTGAGGTCGTGGGCCCGTCCAATTCGCCAGCGGAATGTGGTATCAAAATATTTATACTATCTTTATATCGAACAGTAAAGCAATTAGTAGAAATGGTGTCGCGGAGACAAGCCTGCTCTTATCGCGTCTGTTTGTGTTTACCTTATGAAAACATACTCGTAGAATTGGATAAAGAACGAAAGGTCTCCTCGACAGAAAACCGAAACAGTTAGGTAGTAGGTAGGTTTTACTGTTCCCCTAATTTGCCTCTCATTCATTACATAGACTGACACTTCGGTTGTCCCAAAAATAAACGCAGTAAGGGGCATTTTTTTTTTCAAAGCCGAGATATTTCCCCTATTGGTTACTGGAACCAACTAGTAACCAATAGTGGAATAATGTTGGTTTTGAAGAAAAATGTCCCTTACTGTGTTTATTTTTGGGACAACGGACATGTATCCCGGAGGGGTAGGCAGCGACCAGGGTTTGCCGCGCTCGTAACGAGCCTCTTTCATAAGCAGCCTATATACGTCCCACTGTAGGGCACAGGCCTTCTCTCAAGGAGGGAGTATGGGCTTAATCACAACGCATGTACACCGCGGATTAGCGATTTCAAGCGCTGACGTATATGAATAGCTCAGACACTCAGGTTTCCTCACGATGTTTTCCTTCACGAGTGGTATTGCTACTATAACTTCACAAATGTACATAACTTAAAAAAAGGTCATAGGTACATTCCCGCACTGGGAATCGAACCTGGGTCTCTCGCTTCCCAGTCCAATGTTCTACCTAACCTCTTCGCTTCATCGTAATTCGTTGGTCGTTGCATGCGCACACGCCGCCTCTAATAGTCGTTCTATTGTTTTATTTTGTTAACCGTATTATGGCGAGCCGGATACCTTTGTTCTGCGAGTAAATTGTCCTTTTCTCATGCAAATAATTAACTTTAACTGAGCTCGTAATTTTAGCACTGTTTGAAATGTTATTAGTAATGTTACGTTAAGTTCTCTTGCAAGTACAATATCGATTTACGTTATGGTTGTCACGATGAGTCGTTATCGTATTATAAAAGAAGATCTTCATCTTAATAAAGATCATCACTGATTCACCTGGTCCTAAACTAGGATATAATGTGCTGGTAATCGGACAAGGACATCACAATCATGGAAATACACCATAGTCTGAGGCCATTTGTACAAGTCAAGTTTAGCGGCCTCCAGTGGGACTAGAACCTACGACCTCGTTTTGGTTGTCAAGCGTGTTAACTGCTAGACCAACGAGTATTAAATGCACGTGCGATTGTTATTTACAACAAATTGTACGAAAAAGTGGTGGCGGGTCGAAATAAACAATGTTATCAATCCAATCGGGCCGGTTACTGACCGTCTTTACGACGAATATAAGCTGGCGGATGTTT